>VXBP01009364.1:0-10621 GCA_013400115.1 Rhinopomastus cyanomelas | reverse complement strand
GGACAACAAGAAGACCATGAGCCAGCAATGAGCTCTTGTGGCCAAGAGGGCAAACAGCATTCTGGGGTGGATCAGAAGGGGGGTGGTTAGCAGATCAAGAGAGGTTCTTCTCCCCCTCTACTCTGCACTGGTGAGACCACACCTGGAGTATTGTGTCCAGTTGTGGGCTCCTCAGTTCAAGAGGGATGTGGAGCTTCTGGAGAGAGTTCACCGTAGGGCAACAAAGATGATAAGAGAGGTGGAACACCTCCCTTCTGAGGAGAGGCTGAGGCAGCTGGGTCTCTTTAGCTTGAAGGAGACTGAGGGGTGACCTCATTCATGTCTATAAATGAGGGGTGGGTGTCGGGAGGATGGAGCAGGGCTACATCCTCAGTGTCATGTAGTGATAGGACGAGGGGCAATGGTTGTAAGCTGGAACGTAGGAGGTTCCACCTCAACCTGAGAAGGAACTTCTTCACAGTGAGGGTGATGGAGCACTGGAACAGGCTGCTCAGGGGGGTTGTGGAGTCTCCCTCACTGGAGATATTCAAGACCCACCTGGACGTGTTCCTGTGTGACTTGGTCTAGGTGATGCTGCTGTGTCAGGGGGATTGGACTAGATGATCTTTCGAGGTCCCTTCCAATCCGTAGTGATTCTATGATTCTATCACTAATCCCTAAGGAGAAGAGGTCAACCTCCCCTCAGTTGGTTGTAGAGCTGTGTGTGCCTCTGTTTTACTGTTTGGAACAGACTCTCAAGGTTTCCCATTTCTTATGCACTTTTGGACTCATACATGCAAGCCTGGTGCCCACATCCCAGATCCTGTGGGCATCAGAGAGCACAGAACCACCGAAAGCTAGATCGAAACAGAATGAATTGGGCTTTGTTGTTGCCAACAGGCATGAACCCTTGCAAAACGACTAGCCATGCAATGCTTGCTGAAAACCAGGAGGTACCATTCTTATAACAATCACAGACACTGATTCATATAAGTTTTCTTCTCTGCTTCTTCATCTTGTAATTTAGAGGGTTTGGTTTTGTTTTAACAGAAAACTTGTTGCAAAAGAATCTTGCACAGTTCCAAAAGCCTTAGAGTGCAGAGACCTTACAGCCATTCTGCCTTTTGGGCATCTGTGAGTGATGGGGCAGGCTTGTCTGGCAGCTATTTTTCTTCTCTTTCAAGGAGAAGAATTTAATTAGGATCTTTTTAATGAAATATGGACATTTCTTCACTACAGCACCAGAGGGTTGGTGCAGAAAATGAGTGGATCAAAGCCGTAAGCAGATGCTATGCAATAAACAAAAGATCTCTTCTGGTGAATTTTCACTTGTGGGTTAAGCACTGGGCACAAATTGTCAGGTTGCTTCCATAGAGGCAAGGATGCTGATAGGTGACATTCAAGGTTAAAATCCTGAAAGCCTGAAGTGACCTGTGATTCACACACAGCTACAGAGGTCACTGGGCCCCTAGAGACACCAGCAGTCCAGGAGTACCAATCTATTGGTCCAGATCAGGTACATCACTATAGCCTCAAAACCAACCAGGATTTATTCACATGATGATCACCTTAAAGACACAGTTTCTGCTGGGAGCAAAATAAAAAAAGAGCAAATTACAGACTGCTGTTGTGACACGTTTTCTTGGCTGACACGTTCAGTAATCACTCTGCAAAGAGGCATTTGATCCCTTTCACCTTCATACTGATTTTTTTTCTATTTCCTACTTTAACCCGTTTTTATCATAAACAAAGTGAATGCTGCTTCCAAGAATAATGCACCAGCTCTCACAATTTTTATCTGTATATTAAAAACCCACGTGCCCAACCCAGAAGTGTTCACTTCCCTAAGTAACATTGTCTGAAGTAAGAAAAAACAGCAGTACGTCTACTTGTGCAGCATTTTGTGTATACATTTGATGTTTATGGGGTTGATATCATCCAGGAATTATCAGACAACTCCCTATGGTGTTTGCTAGTAGATATAATAATTTTATCAATTACACATAATAGCTTTATCAATACTATTCCTTATGGTATTGATAAAACCTACAAGGGTCTGTCCATTTGTATGAAGAGCATTACATTCCAATATATTTAATACTAAGAATTTAATAATAAGAACATTAAATGTTATGTAGATGGGGTGGTCTACATCAAATCCCCTTACTTTTAGCACTGTAGGTTGTCTGAAGTTCTACCTGTGGCCTCAGATCTCTCCAATTCTACTCAGGATGGGAAGCCTTTGCATTGCTTAACAGTGAAATTAATCTCAAGCCCTACTGAAAAGAGTAAGATGAAACATGACTGAAGCATGGAGTGTAAGGTAGACGAAAGGAAGTTTTCCTACTACTGCTGCAGCCAGCAATTTTCCAATATTCCCCACGAACAGGGAGCTGCTGACAGTCAAACTGCCAGAAATTCACCTTCTTATTAATAATTCTATATGCAGTTCTTCACTGTCTTCCAGCCTAACTCAGTTAGGCCTGGCTTTTCCTAGCCTGCTTCTACACAGGAGCTCATCTATTACATCTGCAGTTTTAATCTGTCCACTTGGTAACTTCCCAGCACTCCCTACAAACATGTAGAAGTGGAGCAGAACTAGTTTCCCACATTGAGATTCTCCTCTCACTGCAAAGCCACAGGCTCTGGTTAGTTCATCCAGGGATCTGCAGCTCTGACTCAGCTGCGGGACGGACACAGGAGCTATTTGGAGCTCTGCTGACCATGGAACTGTCACATCCAAGCCTCACTCCACAATGGGATGACTCTCTTCCCCTCCATGGTGTTCTTTTCAAAAGCATGCAAGCCCGTGCTCAGCTTGCTAAAGGGTATCACACAGTCAGGCAGGTAAGGAAACCTTAGCATGCTGAAGTTCACCTAGTAAAACACACAGCTTCTCTTTTTCAAGATCAGCCATGCTAACAAACCTCAAATGATTCCCTGCGATACGTCTTCTACATCTACTACAACATCCAAAGTGTGTGCTGCCAACAAGAAAACTACTGTTCAACCTTTAAAAAATAATTTATAGAACTTCTTTCTGAACTCCCCCCCTTTAGAAAAGAAGTTTGTGTCTTCTTCATCACTTCCCCGGAGTTTCTCAGCGTGATTAGCAAGCGCTGCAAGGACAGACACCTGTTGCTGCTTTGTCACCTACGTTTTACTTACACGGCTGACTAAAGGTGCAGCTTTTTGCACGTCAAGTCCATCATTTAATATGAGCCTCTAACATCTTAATAGTCACACTTCGTTCAACTCACAGATCGTCTCTTTTCAGTACCACAAATCTAAAGCTCAGGCCATATGTTGAGAATATATCTTCCCCTTCAAAACATCTCATTTCAGTGTCACCAAACTCATGCAGTTATGAGCCCATTAGTTATTAATTGCCTGTTTTACAATTAAATTGGGTATATGGGCAGATAGCAGAATCTGAATCAAGACAGCCTAGAATTACTACAACAAAACCACTCAACTCATCAGAAAACCACGTAAAGCAGCAGCCTACTTGAATCTGTTTTCAAACTACTGAGTAGTATCTTCTGAGTATTTTCCTACTGAGATAGGGTAATTCAGATAAGAAGCAGTGATTAAGGCTTTGGCAATTATTACTTGGAAGGGAATTAAAATTTTATGGTGCACCTTATTACCATTAAAAAGAAAGAACAGATTTTTCTTCAAAAAGATAAAGCCATTTTCATTTTACAGGCTTTAAATCAAGTGATTCTGTTGAACCTCATGCCTTGCATTATTCCAATAATCTTAAGGGATGAGTAACATTTTTCAGGTCAGTAACACCTCTTATACAACAGCATCACCTTAAAGTCTTGCTGCTTCTTTCTGCTCTCCATTTCTGTTTTCCCCCAGTCAGACTGTAAGCGTTTTACTGCCTCTCACTGAATGTCTGTACAATGCCTCCCAGCACAAGGCTGCTGCTATTCCTCAACATTCACAAAGCTTATGTGACCATGTATTTCTACTGCTCCTTTCCCACTCCTGCTGTAGCACAAGCATTCCCACTCATTTTACAGCAAAGACACCACAAAGGCAATTCATTGGAGGAAGGTCAAGGAAGAAACCTCGGAGAGACTGAGACAGAAAAGGAGACCTCCTGAACTGCAGATGTTCCAGACTGCCTCAGCACCAACATCCTCCTGCAGCCTCACCTGCCATCTGCACACCTTTTCATCAAACAGGATGAAGTCTCTGACTCAAGAACTTGGAAGGATCTAGCTATTTGGGGGATTAAAAGAGACAGATGCCACAGGGGTGATGTATGGGGAAGAAATCACAAGCCAAGCAAACCTCACCACAAACACTCCCAAGCATTTATCAGATGAAAAACCCAAGACATTTCTAGAGCAGGGCAGTGCCAATAGACATATTAAACTGCAGATTTCATAGATGAGCTCCTGTTCAGAAGCAGACTAGGAAAAGCTAGGCCTAAATTGGTTAAGCTTGGCTGGAAGGTAGAGAAGAACTGCATATAGAATTACTAGAGGTCTCACCTTGAGTACAGGGGGAAGATCTGGGCCCCTTACTTCAGGAAAGAGATTGAGGGGCTGGAGTGGGTCTAGAGGAGCAACAAGGCTGGGGAAGGGACTGGAGGAAAAGTCTAATGAGGAGAGGCCGAGGGAGCTGGAGGTGCTTAGCCTGGAGGAGACTTCTCCCTCTCTAAAGCTCCCTGAATGAAGGTTGTAGTCAATCGCGGGTCTGGCTCTTCCCCCAGGGAACTAGCAACAGGATGAGACGGCAGAGCCTGAAGCTGCAAGATAGGGTTAGGTTGGATGCTAGGATCTCACAGAAGGGGTGATCAGACCCTGGAATGGATGTCCCAAGGGCAGTGGTGGAGTCCCCATCCGTGGAGGTGTTTAAGGACAGCCTGGCTGTGGCCCTTAGTGCCCTGGTCTGGCTGATGTGGTGATGTTAGATCATGGGCTGGACTGGATGAGCTCAGAGGGCTTTCCTAGACTAAATAATTCTGTGATTCTGTGATTAATAAGAAGATTAATCTGCAACAATTTGCCTGTTAGCAACTGACACTTCAGCCAGCTAGAAACACCTGGCCTGGTACCCATGTTGTTAGTGTATTATTAAACTTGATTTTTAAAAAAATCTTCTGGCTGAAATGAATGTGTTTAAACGAAGAAAACACAATATTAAAATGGAATTACAAAAAATAATAATTTGTCTCCACTGGGCCTTTAAAACTAAAACAAGTCAGTTCAGTCTGCCTTTCCCCCAGACATCACCCCTGGACTAATCTAAGGGTAGTGTCAGTTCTCTAGACACACTGAATTGTTTTCAAACATTAAGTTTATGGAGCAGAGTGGACCTGAAATGTCTGCTGAGCAACATTAGGAAAAAAGGGAGAAGGCTACCACTAAGATGCAATTGTGATGCCCTGTTGTCAGTCACCAGAGACAGGTTTTAAGATGTAGGACTAAATGGCAGTCAACAAGTGAGAGAAACAGTCGTAGGTTCCATCTGGGTGCTTAGGGAAAATTATAGTCCAATGCATCTGACTTGTCTTTGAGAAATTTGAACAGCATCAAGGGGTTTATCCTGAGATGAAATTAACTAATTCATTTAGTTAATGTGCTAATGGACTGAAACAGAAGCAAAACAAGGATGGTTTGGAAACCACTTGTATTTCTAATTATATGTTACTCTAATCCACTATAAGTGATGAGTAAATCATTGATCTTTCAAACAGCAGCACAAGGTGCCCCCCATAGGCAAATATCCCAGTAAAAGCTGAACTATGAGTAGTTACTACCTTGTTTGCAATGCCTCATTCATCATCTCAGGCATTTCCTGTCTCCAGGAAATAAGAAATCAGTAATTTAGAAAGAGCAGCAGAGCTACAGCAAGATTTTTTCAGTTTTACAGAGCCCATCAAGGGCAACTCTATCTTGATGACGTTCTCATTTCTAGTGTCTAGTTGTGGCTGATGCAGTACCCAGTGGTAGATTTTTCTGGCAACCATATTCACATCCTTCCCACTGAAGTCTGGTGTGGGTGCACCTGTGACCCACAATAACCCCAACTCCACTTGCAGATGAATGCATGTACACACAGCAACTAGGAGGGGTCCTTCTGTCCTCTTTCTTTGGCAAGAAATCATAGAAACATCCAGACTGGAAAAGACCCCTCAGATCATCAAATCAAACCAATAATCCTACTCTATCAAGGTCACCACAAGACCAGATCTCTAAGCACCACATCTAAATGGTCTTTAAACCTCTCCAGGGATGGTGACTCAACTCCCTCCCTGGGCAGCCTGTTCCAAAGTCTGACCACTCTTTCAGTCAAAAAATTTTTCCTAGTGCCCAGCCTGACCTTCCCCTGGTGCAGTTTGAGGTCCTTCCCTCATGTTCTATCACTAATGACCTGTGAGAAGAAACCAGCCACCCCTCTACAATGTCCCTTTAGGTAGTTGTGAAGGGTGAAAAAGCCTCTCTTCAGCCTCCTCTTCTTCAAACTAAACAGCCCCAGCTCCCTCATGTCTCCTCACAAGACTGGTGGTCTAAGCCCTTCATCACTTTCATTGCTCTAATTCTTCTGGAAGATGGAGCTTGTGATAATCTGGATCCTTGAAATGTATTCTCCTTTTTGCTTTTATTGCTGGTGTAGCAGACTCACCACAGCTAGATAAACCAGGCCAGCTCTTCAACAGTAAGGGCTAGAGCTCACCACCTCGAGCTGCCCAGGTAGCAGCACAGGGGCTCTGTGTCTCCCTTGAGAAACCTTGGCAAACTGGGCAGTGAACTGGGGCATTGCCACAGACACCTTCTTAAACCTTCCCCACCAGGTTTTCAGGCAGGAGCAAGCAGATCAATAAATTCATAAATTGCCTTCATTTCCTGACAACACTGGAACGCTTTTCCCCCAAAATCCTTTTTCTTTTCCCCTAGAACACTGGAAGTTTTGTCCCTTCTATCTACTTCCCTGTGTCTTGTTTGCCCTCCCTGATGAACAGGGTTTTTTCTGCCTGGGTTGTTTTTATTTGTGCGCTGCCTAGCAGAATGAAGCATTAATCTTAGCTGGGAGAGGCAGGAAGGTTTCTAATGTGAACAAGTAATTACTATTATGAATATTTAATCAGGAATAGGGTGAGCCTTGTCTAATAGACACGGCCACATCTTAATCCCTGGGTATGAAGACAAGAAGTCAGAGCATGTACTCACTGTGTCTTGGTGTTCTTGGAAGCAATTTGAAAAAAAAAGAACAAACCAGAGCTATAATAGGGCCAGAAAATTGCCTTCTGGCTAGAAGTGGAGTAATTAAAGAATGGAACATCGGCAGAAAGCAAGCACAACCACATTTCAGCTCCTTCAGGGAGAAGCAAGCTAGGATGGACAGTGAGAGGAAGGAAGGTGTAAGCACAGTCTTGGGGGACGCTGAGCACAGAAAACTGGGGGTCTGCATCAGTGACACCAGGCAGGGTCAGCCAAGGGTCCAGATCATGAGGCAATAGCATAAGGATGAGGCAACTATGAGGTCAACCTGGAAGCCAACAAGTCAGATCAGGGCAGGATCAGCAAAGTCCATGGCCAGCCTCAGGCACAGCTGCACAGCAGCTGAGGTGAAGAGAGAAGGCAAAGGGCTGAGTGTGTCCACAGCTCCTGAGTGAGACAGCGGTGAGAGGAAAGGTAGTTCACAGCCTGTTCTACTAGTTCTGTTCCAAGGTAATGCCGCTGCCCCACAGCAGAACCCACAGCTTTGAGCACAGCTGGCTGAACCCTGCAGAGCCCTGAGAAGTCCTGAGGTGCTCTTTGTCCATACAAAGCTGAATGCTCCCGTTTTGTGGGCCCAGCATTGGTGAAGGCAAACACTCACCCATACATCTGTTTAGATTAAGTAGTGAACGTGTTTTGCAGCCTTTTGTACATTTGTAGAGATGAATTTAACAGACCTCCAGGGACCAGAGCAGCATGGCACAATGTGTTTCAAAGAAATGCTTGTATTTTATTTTAAATGTTATGCCTCTATTTTTATTAACCTGCACATGGGGTTCTAACAAGCTCTGATGCTATAAGGTCAGCCAAATGCTCCAACTCAAACTGGGCTCTGAAGCAAGATTTACAAGAGGTTTTGTATCCCAATGGAAACCCACCATCTTAACTCAAAAGCAAGACTGAAATTAGCAAGATCAAAGGAAAAATTGAGCCATTCAGTCAACTGCAAGGACCAAGCTCTTGTGGAGCCTATGATGACATTCCAGCCTCTACTTCAAAACAAGGTGTGCTAGTTTGCTTTGGGTGCAAAAATACTGAAGACAGGCACAAAATACCACAACCACCAGCCCTTGTGTGGAGAGCAAGAACTGCCTGTGCTTTTTATTTCTTTGTCTCTGTGTGTGCAGCTTCTGCCCTTTAACTTCACAGTTCAGAGCTCAACCAAAAAAAAAAACACCATCCCTCACAAGATATCTACTGCCCAAAAAAATTCCCACATGAGGCACCTACTGCCTAAAACAAAATCCCACATGAGGCACCTACTCTCAAGTCTCCTCTGGTGCTTCTAGTGTCTTATGAAAGAGAAAAGCAAAGAATCTAACAGAGCTCCAATAAATAATTTTCTATGGAAACTCAGTGAGATTGACAACAATTCCTTGTAAACAAACTCCATTTAGTAAAATTTAAACCCCACATCTGACACCTCCTGTGCAAGATCACAGCCTACTATAAACTCCACAAATGAAGGGAGATAATTCCAGTAAATGCTAAGGCTTCAACCCCACAGCCTTCTCTCCTTGTTGCCAGCCTGTTTCAAAACCTCTGTCACGTCTTCTGCATGATCTTGCTTCCCTCTCCAACCTAATTTGATTATATTAAATAAAGGAACAATCAAGATTGAAGCTGAACAACCATCACCAATAGTTTCCTTTCATGATAGAAATGAGGCCAGAAGGTTAAGATTTGAAGACAATTAAGATTCAGATACACAATTTGATTAATGTTTAAATTTTAATTGATTTCACAGCTGCCCAAAGCTTTGTGGTGAATAGACATCACACGGTAGATTAAAGCTTCAGAGTTCCTCATGACAGTTAGCAGCAACACAAACGCTTCCCTACCGTGTGTCAGCTGAAGCCCTCAGCTCCTCAAGGTAAAACCTGCTTCCAGTGAGGTCAAGGAAAAACACTTTGAATTGGAAGAGAAGGCAAGGACTTCCCTCCCTTTGTTACTCTGGGAGGTGAAAAAAAGGTTCAAATGTCCCCTCCTGCCCAATATTTGACATTACAGGAACAAATCCACTGCAGAGGTGACGAGATTTGATACTGTTTGCAGCAAAAAAACAAACAAACCCATTAAAAAAAAAAATCACAGAACATTAGGGATTGGAAGGGACCTCAAAAGATCATCTAGTCTAATCCCTGACAGTGAGAGCAGGATCACCTAGACCAAGTCACACAGGAACACTTCGGGGGGGCCTTAAACGTCTCCAGAGAATGGGACTCCACAACCCCCTGGGCAGCCTATTCCAGTGCTCTGTCACCCTCACTGGGAAGAAGTTCCTTCTCATATTGATGTGGAACCTACTATGTTCCAGCTTACACCATTGCCCCTTGTCTGATCACTAGATGACATTGAGAAGAGCCTGGCTCCATTCTCCTGACACCCATCCTTCACATATTTATAGACATTAATGAGGTCACCCCTCAGCAAGATCAGAAATAACTGCTTGCAAAAAATTAAATACTCTTTAATCCCAAACGCTGCCCAGACCCCACAGCTCCCAGGGGCAACAGTTAACTCACAATTTGGTGCTTCCTCACTCTGCACTACTCTACCCTCAGCTGCTATCTGCACACTGGAAAGTGACCAGAGACATCGACACAGCTGCATCTTCTCCACCCCACCAAGGAAAACTCACTTCTTACCAGACTCTCTACATTCTCATGGCTATTCTTCAGGGACAATTCTTCACAGTTTATCCATTCCTTAACACAGAGGACAGCACCTCCACCCCTTCTACCACACCTAACCCTCCTAAATAGCCTGTAGCCTTCCACAGCCACACTCCAGACATAGGATTCATCCCACCAGGTTTCAGTAATGGCCATTGTACCACAGCTTTCTTGTAGCACAGTTGCTTCCAATTCCTCTTGTTCATTGACCATGCTGTGAGCATTCATGTAGAGGCACTTCAGGTAGGCTTCTGGTTGTGTCACCCTCATAGAGGGATACCCCTTTACTTGTCTAAGATGTTTCATGGCTGCCAGCCTGTTGGTTCCTGTTTCCTCAGGAGCCCCTTGTTCATCCATTTTTGACCTTGCACGGACTGCATTTCTAGGTCACGTTTCTGTGCAACAAGTTGAAGGCCCTTACTGTGGTCCCTGTCCTCTAGCCCTGGTGTGCCATCCTGCCTTTTAGACAGGTAATCTCAATATTATTAACACCCCTTTCTCCCTTCCTATATAGTTTAAATCAGCCCTGCAATCTCTTGGACAAAGATCCTTTTCCCCCTTGAGAGAGGTGTCTCCTATTTAAGCTCCACATCCCTGGAACCTTCCCAAGGCACCTTCCCACACCACCACAAGGATATCTTTCACTAGATCAGGTTGCTTGAAGCCACATCCAACCAGACCCTGAAGGCTTTTAGCGATTACGGAGACCTGGTGGGACAGCTGGCA
>VXBP01009360.1:0-14367 GCA_013400115.1 Rhinopomastus cyanomelas | reverse complement strand
TTCCAACCCCTAACATCCTATGATCCTATGATTCGTGTCAGTATGAGGCAATGCTGGGAACACATAGTAAAATGTGACCCTCTGTCTTACATGCCTAAAAATGCATATCGTTCCTGTGCTTTGAAAAGGCAGCCAGTTTGTGGTGTGCATTGTCTTGTATGTTTGTTAAAAGGGGAATTGTCTGTTAATGTGGTGGTGTTGTGCTTGCTTAAGGTCTGTGCAGGGGGTTGGGCACTCTGCAGGATGTCCGCTATGGAGCATGAGCAGTGGGGTGCTTGGTTGAAGGTGTATTGCCTGGAATACTGAAGGAAGTTTGACAAGTTTCTAGAAGAACTAATGAGCCTGCGCCATTTGGAGGTGGCTACTTCACGGGAAGACACGCCTGTCATGGATGTGTGAATGTTGTAAGGCTGTATAAGTAACTGTTTTGGTTCTCTGGGTGTGCGTCTTGGTGGGGCAGAGACTTCCCGCGCACCCGGCGCTGTTTGCTTGCTTTTATTCACTTAATGAAATTGTTAAATTAGTTATAACCCTGTTTCGGGCTAAATTACTTATCACAGGAGCTGTGGAGACAACCGGCCCGATAAGCTAACAGACTTGGAGTCTGTAAAAATGAAGCTGAGAGTTGAAGGCTGTGTAAAGGACTCATAAATATGCGTGCATCACCAGGATCTAACCCAGAACCTGGCCTGGAAACAGTATGCAAATGTGTTGGGGGAAAGGTCCCCGTGTGCAGCCCTTAATCACCACACAAGATGCTACTTAAGATCTGTTAGCCTCTGGTGCTTTATAACTACAGTCTGAGCAAACATTGGGACTACCTCAGTTACCCTTCTCTGGGAATCGTAACTGTGTGGGTAGATGATGTGTTTCTACCTGTTCTGTAAGATTTGGGACGTATTGAGTATGTTTTCAGTGATGTAGAAGAAATTATAAAATCATGACTTGCATGGCAAATGTATTGAAACAATAGAAGTGGCAAATGTATTGAAACAGTAAAAGTGTGGCAAGGCAGAGACAGAGGGCTGGTCAAATGACTTGGAGAGCAGGGTACCTTTGAACGTGCCCAAAGTTGTTGGTTTAAAACAAGGGAAATGCAGGTCAGAATGGACTGTATTAAGGAAAGCAGGGACTCCGTAGAAGGTTTAGGAGTCACAGAATAAATAATTCAGATGGATTCTCTTGTGATGCTGCGGCACAATTCAGTTTTTATGAATATAAATGGAAATGGTGGATGATAGGAAGAGGTGATTTGACTTCTAAACAGGGCAACTGATGTGGCTAGTACCAAACTACTGGATCTACTTCTGGTGCCCACATTTTGAACAAGGCCTTAAAAATGAGATGGGTTGCAGAACAGGCTGAATATATTAACTTACGGCTTTAGGAGATGCCTTAAAGATTTAAATCTTTTTAAAGGTACCCAGAAGAATGTTAAGTTGTATGTAAGTACCTCCATAAGAAGAAAGCACTATCTATTCAACAGGGTTTTTCATTGCAGCAAAGATACTAAAATTAAAAGTAGAGTCCATTATTAAGAGATGGGAACATAATTGAACACAACAGTAAGAGAAGTGGGTTCTCTGTCTAAACTTCAAAACAGTTGAAAGCTTTCCTTCAACCAATCATGAGCTCTTAGGCTAACGCTCCTACTGTTGTCCTCAACAGATATCCTCAGTGCCCCTCAGACAGATGTGGGGATGTCAGCCACAAAGCAGAAACAGGAGGATTTTTTTTTTCCTGAGAGAACAGCAGCACAAATCAAACAGCAGCCATTGATGGTACTGACAAAACTGGGTTTGGCTAAAAGAATTGAAATTGCTCTGTTAATGTTTATCCAAACGATTTTACACTACAGAAAGCCATTCTGTTTCAGCCTGTCAATTGACAAACAAGCTCTGAAAGAGAGATGAGTAGAAAAGCAGCAGCAAGGTGTGCGTAAGAGAAGTCCTAAATTATCCCGGCTCTGTGTGAACACTGAGTGAGGACAGACTAGAAGCAGAGCGTGTGAGACTCAAGAAAGGTCAACTGCTTAAGGTTGACTGCTGATTTAAGTACCATGGTTACTTTAATGGAATTATTTAATGGCCTGGTTTTAAGTTTAATGTGGTGTCATTGTTGTAAACCTCCTCTAGTTGTTTGTTTTCTTATGCCCACACACTTCTGTTAGTTTCATAGTGGCAACTGCTAATTTCTTGTTGTGGTGGTGATCTGTTAGCCTGTTGCTGTGGTATTGATCACAGCTTTTTCTTGTCATGCCAGAAATCTGAAAAAGCTTTTTTTCCCCAGATATCTTAAGAGGGAGAAACACCACATGTGACTCCTGAGTCTCATTTGTGTTGATCCCCATCCACCTCTTTTGGTTTTGATGAGAGTATCTTTTTATCATGATTGGAAGGGCATTCTGTGCCAGATTTCATACACACAAAGTAAAAGAGTTGTCCATACTGGTGTGTATGAGTATGACAGTAAAAGTCATGTTTTCAGTCATGCACTAGACAGCAGATTCAGTGTTACCTTGAATTTTGTCATGGCTAGAGTATGAGGAACATCAGAGAGTTCCTCACTGTATCTTTCATGGTCTCTGAGCATTTTTGACACCCTTGCAAAACCAGGCTGGGTAATGCATGTCTTTCACTGTATTTTCAGCCATGAGGATCTTCTCCCCTGGCTCGTCTTTTATCTGTAAATAGGGTGGCTTAGTGTAATGATGGGAAATAATTGTCTCTCGGGGTTAGAGCAGTTTCTTTCTGTGGTGCTCATCACAAAACATATAGCATCAGGCTATAAAGTAAACAGGATTTTCTTATCCCTCCTTTCACGTGTGGGAAACAGAGACTAAAGCCAAACATGCTCGAAGTAACATCCTGAGCACCAGTAGCTCCAAATGAATTGCTGCAGGTTTCAGTTTGTTTATTGAGGCATGAAGACTATCCTGCATGAGTAGAATTCAAATTTGCTTTAAAACTTTATTTTGAGGCTGACAGAGGTTTATGATTCTCACTTGATGCAGTGAAATCTCAGTAGCTGGAGTTATTAAGCAGGTGCTGGGCCACGCAAGGGGATCTTTCCTCCAAAAAATGTGCGTAGTGTTTCGAGGCCAGGTTCTGGGCTCCTCAGTTCAAGAGGGATGTGGAGCTTCTGGAGAGAGTTCAGTGTAGGGCAACGAAGATGATTAGAGAGGTGGACCACCTCCCTGACGAGAAGAGGCTGAGGGAGCTGGTTCTCTTTAGCTTGGAGGAGACTGAGGGGTGACCTCATTAATGTCTACAAATATGTGAGGGGTGGGTGTCAGGAGGATGGCACTGGGCTGTTCTCGGTGTCATGTAGTGATAGGACAAGAGGCAATGGTTGTAAGCTGGAACATAGGAGGTTCCACATCAACCTGAGAAGGAACTTCTTCACGGTGAGGGTGACAGAGCACTGGAACAGGCTGCCCAGGGGGGTTGTGGAGTCTCCTTCTCTGGAGATGTTCAAGACCCGACTGGACGGGTTCCTGTGTGACTTGGTCTAGGTGATCCTGCTGTTGCAGGTGGATTGGACTAGATGATCTTTGAGGTCCCTTCCAATCCGTAGTGATTCTATGATTCTATTCTATGATTCTGGGTTAAATCCTGGTGATACATGCATATTTATGGTTTCTTTTACATAGGTGCATGCCTTCAACTTTTAGCTTAGGTTTTTTATGGAATCCAGTTATGTTGGTTTATCAGGCCGGTTGTCTCCCTGGCTCTAGTCCATTTTGTTTTATCAATGTAGTCTTTTAGAAGCAATGGCCTCCCCAGCAACTTGGAAGCACTCTTACTCACACCCATCACTTGCGTGTTGTTATGTGTTAGGTTTCCTGTGTCATCCTTAATATCTAGCGGGGCACTTGAAGTAGCAATTAAGAAATGAAGGTCCCTTGACATCCTTATTGCTACCTTTGTGCCAGAGGAGGTGTTTAACAAATGTATTAAAGTGTGTGACAAGCAATTGCACTTTTTTGGTGTTGGGGTGGAGGTTTTTTGTTCACTGTGCCTGTCTGCATAGCTGCCTTTTTCTGTTGAATGTACAGCTTCTGTCAGTCCTGTTCGTTAAAGATGCAGTTTAGCTGATTTAGGAAGTGAATCAGTAGATTTCATGGACTACACTGCTATTACTTTAAGCGGCTCATTTTCCATATCCTTTGGGCTATTTGAGACAAGCAGAAAAAGTGGTGCTGATCTGATCTGATTACATTTCATTGTTGTCTCCAATGATTGGCTCTTTAATACATTTGAATTGGGAGAAGAAGGTTTTTGGTGTTCAGACTGCCAGTTCGTACAGATTTCAGTTTAGTAGAAGCTGGAAGTAGCTTACTCTCTGTAGGTGATGTCTTCTTGAAGTTAGGTGGGTGAGCCCAGGTAGCTAAAAACAAAACAAAAGAAAATAAGTTCAAAAGAACAGCTGATTAGAATGAAAGTGGTTGGCTACATCTGAGAGCTGAACTAGCTGCTTGTCTTGAGTTACCCTGACAGCTCAGGCGATCTGAAGTTGCTGCGTAACTGCAGCTCATAGTGCACCTAACTAATAGAAGGACTGTTAATTTGGTCTTAACCCTGGCTGGCAACTGAGCATCACAGAGCCGCTTGCTCACGTGTCCCTGGAGTGAAGGGGGAGGGAATTGAAAGCTTAAAAGTGAGGAAACTCATGTTGAGATAAAGACAGTTTAATAAGTAAAGCCAAAGCTGTGTGTTCAAGCAAAGCTAAGCATGGGATTTGTTCAGTTGTTAAATTCAGAATTTGCAGTCAGAGTGGATAGTCAGTGCTGTGGTGATGGGTACCTCCTCTCCTTCTCCCTCTTGGCATGTCAGCTCAGATCTCTTCCGGTTGAAGTGAAGTACAAGCTAATCGTAAGATGTATAAAGTAGTGACCACAATTCTTCAGAAAGGCCTTTGCCAACTCCACTGTATAAAAAATTCAGTTGCTTCTACCTTGTGAAAGTGTTTATGCATCTGTTCTCATATATCTTCTGGTAGATGTTTTGTAATTTGTTTTGATATCTGACTACCCTCATTGCAATTTCCTTCACTGTGTGAGTGGCAGAAAACTTTTATATAACAGGAACTAGTAGCAGTGTGTCCGTTCTGTTCTAGCTGTTGAATTATTCTGTGACTATTATTCGAGTCTCCTCGGTGTTTGTAATTTATTTGTATGACTGATGGTGGGCAGATTATACCATGGGCTCAGGGCAGGGTTACGTATTTTCTGGTATCTTTTTACAGCATTTGCTGACATGAGGCCCTGATCACAAATCAGAGCTTTAAATCCCACTGCAGTTGGTATCATTACTGGTATGCAGAACGGCCCTGTTTTAGCAGCACGTAGAGCAGCCCTGCTTCTGACAGTGGTGCAGACCCTCTCCTCAGTTACCTGCTGGCAGAACCACACTGTGTCTGATTGCAGAGTCATAGAATGTTAGGGGTTAGAAGGAAACCTTGAAAGAATATGTTTGATGTTAGGTTTACTTGGTTTATTTGGATTTAGGTTGGACTGGATGATCTTTAAGGTCTTTTCCAACCTTATCATTACTGTCATACTGTGATATCTAGTCCAGCTACCCCGCCAGATCAGGATCACCTAGGGCAGGTCACACAGGGCTGCATCCAGAGTGGGTTTGAAAGTTTCCGGAGCAGCCTGTTCTAGGGCTCTGTCACCCACACAGTAAAAGAAGTGTTTCCTCATGTTGAGGTGGAACCTTCTGTGTTCAAGTTTATACCCATTATTCCTTATCCTGCTATTTGGTACCATAGAAAAGAGGCTGTCTCCTTCCAGTTGGCACCCACCCCGCAGATATTTACAGACGTTAACAAGATCCTCTCCAGGTCTTCTCTTCTCAGGACGAAACAGCCCCAGTTCTCTCAGTGTTTCCTCATAGGATTGATGCTCAAGTCCCTTAATCATCCTTGTAGCTCTTTGTTGGACTCTCTTCAGGAGACCCCTGTCTCTCTTGAATTGGGGAGCCCAAAACTGGGCACAGTACTCCAGGTGTGGTCTTGCTGGGGCAGAGCAGACAGGGAAGAGAACCTTCCTAGACCTGCTGGACGCGGTTTTCTTAATCCATCTCAGGATGCCATTGGTCCTCTTGGCCACAAGGGCACACTGCTGTCCCATGGGTAACCTACTGTCCAGTAGGACTCCGAGGTCTTTCCAGCAAGATGAACCCTAACGTGTGCTGGTGCCTGGTGTTGTTCCTCCTCAGATGCAGGACTTTACACTTGTCCCTGTTGAACTTCATGAGGTTCATCTTTGCTCAGCTCTCCAGCCTGTGCAGATCTCGCTGGATAGCACACAGCTGATGTACTGCTCCACAGGCTGGTACATGAGACCTGAGGTCTTCGTTTGCTGGGGAGGGACTTCCATGTCTCTGCCAGTAGGACTCTGAAGATGCAGCATGTGTGTGTCTTCTTCAACTGCAGCACTTGGTAGGTGAGATCAGGAGGGCGCCTGTTCTTCTTTTTTATGCACCTCTAAAGCTAGGTAAATGCTGCAGTCATCGGTACTTCTGAGTGAAGATGGAGGTCATTAAAATCTAAATAGTGTTTAGGTATCTGACAGTTTGGCCAGTTAGCATATCTCATGCATGACTTAGTGAGAGACCTGTCTGCAGTGCTTGGGTGCCATGAGACACAAGGCAGCAGAAAGCACTGTGTACCTTTCAGGTTAAAACCACGAGGACTGAAGGCTATTGTGCTCTTGCTGTCTCACTTTGTGCATCTTTTCCAGTGAGCTTTGTATCTGTACTGACAGGATACTTCAGGTCACTAAGTGCTAATCTTCTCTTTGAGCTGTACCAGTGCTTATCACTCCTACTAGTGCAGTACTTGGCAGATTTACAGTTGAAGACAGACCTGGAAAACAAGGTGACAGAAGGAAAGAAAAGTGCAAACAAGATACCTTCTGTTCTGTTCAGATGCTGTAGTACTTCCTGTCCTATGTGTTACTTATCTGTGCAGAAGCAGATGCAGTTCTGCACACTCTAGTCATTTACACCTATTGTATAGATAACTCCCAATTCTTTTTTAAAGAATTGTTAAACTTCTCTTGCAGGGTAGATGAAAGTTCATCGATCCAAGAAGGGTGCTGAGGTTTTTGTGCAGCAAGAAAGCCATTTAGCATAATGTATGTTTTCAATCATGGGACTGTCAAGGTGACAATGTTGTGTTTGCTGTTGGTTTTATCTGCAGAAGCTGAAAAATGCTGACCTGGACAACTGGGAGAACATCAGAGGACCCCGTCTGTGGGAAGATTCTAGAGCTGTTCAGAAACAACAGCGGGAGGCTCTTGGTATCAAGACAGAGTGACTGAGCAAAGCAACTTTGGTGCCTCTGAAAAAAAAAATCTCAGGATGGACTGCTGTATTTTTTAGTTCAGTGTCAGGAACAGCCATAGGAGGGGAGGATTGCACTGAGCATGCTGGTGTGTATATAAGTAACTGTGAAATAAATCTAAAAGGCACTGTGTTATCTGAAGCCCTTTGTTTGCCTCCATTTGCACAGAGTACCACAGGCTATGTGAATTGTCAATTAAAAAAAATAGCTGATTATTGTAATGGGACCATCCCATTGATTTTCAATACCTGTCTTGCAAAACTGAGATGCTTCAGCAAGGAGTCACTTACCAGTACCAGAAGTTTCTGTCCTAATGAGAACAACGGTGCTGACATGTGGATGTGTGTGACCAGATAAATGCTGCCTCAGGGAGCCCCGGTGTGACTTCAGGCTCTTCAGCTCCACAGGCCTGTAAGCTGTTTGGAACAGTGAGTCCGTTTTTGTCTAAATGTTATTCTTGCGTTTCGTTTCCAGGAACTTGACCGTGCATCGGCGTTTACGGAGTGTCACCTCGTAATTGGTCAAGTAACATTTAGTTAGCTGTGGTTAGGTTTTCATGATTAGTTTATTGGTGTCTCTGTGCAGGTGGGATCTTTGCACTGGAGCTTCTCAGTTTGAGGTGGAAGAATTCTTTCTCACTGAGAGCTTTGCTGTTTGTCTACGAGGAAGTAATGTAGCAGAATCTTCTTAAACTACTACACAGTGGCAAAGCTCAGGGCTTCCAGCATGGGTGGGTAAGAGTAGAGCAGCTGATGTCATCTACCTGGACTTGATCAGATAGACTGCCCGATGGATAAAGAATTGGCTGGACGGTTGGGCTCAGGGGTTGTGATAAATGGCTCCATGTCCAAGTGGAGATCAGTTACGATGCTGTTCCTCAGCGGTCTGGTTAGTGTCCAGTGTTATTCAACGTCTTTGTTGGCAACACATTCAGTGGCACTGAGTGCCCCCTCAGCACATTTGCTGATGACAGCAAGCTGTGTGCTCTGGAGGAAAGGGAAGCCATCCAGAGACACCTTAACTTTGGTGCTCCAGTTTTTTAAGTTGTTTCCCTGTAGTGTTTAAGATTACCTCACTCTTGTATTGCTCCTTTTGTTCCACTCGTACTTGGTTTGTTAGTACATTTAGTTAGAACAAGAGATTACCCTGCTCACTGCAGAGTGTTAGACTAGATGACCGTTGGAGGTCCCTTCCAACCTGGGCCACTCTATGATTTTATATGTGTAATGTTGAACAAGAAAACACACAGACACACAGCTTCAGTCTTGCAGCACTGTATGATGGTCTTCAAACCCTAAACATGCACAAAACATGGCTAAGATATTTCATGTAATGCATTATGAATGCTGATTCTTCTTCTTCAAGGTTTATTCTTCTTCCTGAGAGAAAGACTGCACCCCATCACTGAGAGACTGAAGAAAAGGAAGTTCTGAAAGAAGCCTTACATAACGACCAGGAGGCTACCCTAAGGAGTGTCCAAAAGAACATTCAGATTGTATTGGACACATCTGGCAGAGAGGAGTAAGACCATACCTCCTCCAGACAAGTTCCAAATGGATTTACACGTAGGTGTCACTGAATGCTTTGAAATGTCAACCTACTGGTAATCTGTACTACTACTGCACTCCTCTGAAGAGGAGCATTACAGGTATGTTTTAACATCTTACAAAAAGCTTAATTTCACTTGAAAAAATTACCAGATGTCTCTTTATTGAACTAACTCAGCAGAGGAGTTCTGAGTGTTAGTGAGCATGGTGTGCTGTGCAGTTGGAAAACTTTGCATCGTGCCCTTCAGCTTCCCTTGTCCACGGCATGGTCCATGTTTATTCTGGAGAGGAACAGCCCGCTGCACCAGTACAGACGGGATGACTGACCTGCCTGAGAGTGGTTCTGGAGAAAAGGACCTAGGGATGCTGGTGGACCACAGGCTGAACATGAGCCAGCAATGTGCCCTTGTAGCCAAAAAGTCGAATGATCTTTGGGGTGCATTAAGAAGTAGGTGAAGGGAAGTTCTCCCTGTCTGTCATGGTGAGGCCACATCTGGAGTACTGCATCCAGCTTTGGACTTCCCAGTTTAAGAGGGACGGGGAGGTGCTGAGGAAAGCTCAGCACAGAGCCACCAAGGCAATCAAGGGGCTGGAGCATCTTCCTTGTGAAAGGCTCAGAGACCTGGGGCTGCTCAGCTTGGAGAGGAGGAGACTGAGGGGAGATCTCAATGCTTATAAATATCTAAAGAGTGATTGTCAGGATGATGTGACCATGTTTTTCTTAGAATCATAGAATCATAATGGATTGGAAGGGACCTCGAAAGATCATCTAGTCCAATCCCCCTGCAACAGCAGGATCACGTAGACCAAGTCACACAGGAACTTATCCAGGCGGGTCTTAAACATCCCCAGTGAAGGAGACACCACAACCCCCATGGGCAGCCTGTTCCAGTGCTCTGTCACCCTCACCGTGAAGAAGTTCCTTCTCAGGTTGATGTGGAACCTCCTATGTTCCAGCTCACAACCATTGCCCCTCATCCTATTGCTAGATGACACTGAGAACAGCCCAGCTCCATCCTCCCGGCACCCACCCCTCAAATATTTGTAGACATTAATGAGGTCACCCCTCAGTCTCCTCTTCTCCAAGCTAAAGAGACCCAGCTCCCTCAGCCTTTCCTCATAAGGGTGGTGCTGTTGGCCCTCTTGGCCACAAGAACACATTGCTGGCTCATAGTCATCCTGCTGTCCACTAGGACTCCCAGGTCCCTCTCTCCTACACAGGTCAGTCCCCAGCTTATACTGGTACCTGGGGTTGTTCTTGCCCAGATGCAAGACTCTACACTTACCCTTGTTATACCTCATTAGATTGGTGGTGCTTGGTGGTAAGACAAGGGGCAATAGGCTTAAACTAGGACACAAGAGATTCAGTTTGAACATAAGGAGGAGTATTTTTAAGGAGAGGGTTACAGAGCACTGGAACAGGCTGTCCAAAGAGGTTGTGGAGTCTCCAGCTCTGGAGACTTTCAAATTCACCTGTACGTGTTCCTGTGTGATCTTCTGTAGAACCTGCTGCAGTGGGTGGTTGGAGTAGGTGATCACCAGAGGTCCCCTACAACCTTTACCGTTCTCTGATTCTGTGACTATTGACAGTCCACTAAAAACACTGCCCACTTTTTTTTTTAATTAATGCTGTTGACTAGCATTAGAAACAGTCCACAACAATGGCAGTTTGAAAAGCTTGTCATAAAATGTGGAGAGCTGTTCCACAACTTCTCTTCATTGCCATGCGTGTGGACATGGGCTTTATACTGAGCTTTTCCTCACCACTGAATTGGAAATCCTCCTGATCCTTTGAATAGTGATCATTCAGGGTCTTGAAAATGGCTCCAGTTACCCAAAAAAGGTAGGTTATGGCCTAAGAGATGAGTTATGGGGGGTTTAGAGTATGGAGTACAGAAATGTCTGAAAAAAACCCTATCATCACCGGGGGACTAGTCCCAAAAAGGAGAGAGGGAAATCCATTACTTCACAGAGAAGCCACAACTGGAGTGATTTAAAGGCCACAGTTCCATGGACGTTTTACACAGGCCCTTTTTTTTTGCTTAGCTGTATGTCCACGTGCATAAGCAAACCTTAAAACAGAGTAGGTTCCACCTTCTGACATAACTACTTAGACCTTGTACTCTTCTTGGTGATCTGACCTTTGCTTTGTGTTGTGATGTTTGAGTTTCTAGCACAAGCCCAGGGCAAGATTCATTTTTATATCTTGTTATTTTCCCACTTCCATGACACGGGAAAGCCCTTTGCTACTAACTGCTTCACGTCCTCTGCATAAAGAAGGAAATCAACAGGGAAAATCAAGGAATGATCCAAAGTTTTAGGGAAAACTGATTTTACATGAAGATGGTCAGAGAATTTTCCATAAACCCTTATGGTTAGAAAGGCTGCTTTTGGCCAGTGTTTTCAGTAGAAAAACTCTTTTCATCCTTTGGTGGAGTAAGGTTCACCAAAAAAATTTCCAATCTATTTTAAACTAGCTAACTAAACAGTTTTAACCAAAGGAAGGTAATTGCTCAGTTGGGCTTCTTTTTTTTTCCTGTGGGGACTCACAGGCAGCCTCAGCTAACACAGAAATAGTCTCTAAACTTAGTTACAAAACCTCCATGCAGACGTTTTACTGAACCTTGCCCTTACCCTAGAAGCCCAGAGCAGTCTTTCGTACCACAGGAATCACTGACTGTGCTGAACATGGGCTTTAGTTGCGTGTTTCGCTGTCTTGTCTAACACAGACAAGCAGTTTTAAGCCTCACCCTCATCATCTCCGCGATGCTTGGGATGCGTGTTAGTTCAGCCACAGCAGCAGCTGCTACTGGTGCCGAAACGACATGCGGAAGGAAGGAGAAGGGGAAGGGGAAGGGGGAACAGATGATACATGTGTCAGGCCACAAGGCATTTGCAAGAGAAAAAGTAAATCTGCAAACTAGAAATGAGGGAGTTCTGTGTCTTCCTAGTGTCTCTGTAGAAGCAGCTGTTACCGTTTGAGGGTTGTGCTTTGACCCGGTGTATTTGGGGTCAAAGCTTCAGTGGGTGGGAAAAATGACCACAGTTATTAGCCTGGCCGTTTCAAGGTAGTTGATGAGATCCTTGNTCGTTGCC
Organism: Rhinopomastus cyanomelas; assembly: GCA_013400115.1. Taxonomy (NCBI): domain Eukaryota; kingdom Metazoa; phylum Chordata; class Aves; order Bucerotiformes; family Rhinopomastidae; genus Rhinopomastus; species Rhinopomastus cyanomelas. The sequence goes on along the minus strand of VXBP01009360.1, from coordinate 2,371 downwards.
CTTCTCTGGACACGCTCAAGCACCTCAATGTCCTTCCTAAATTGAGGGGCCCAGAACTGGACACAGTACTCAAGGTGCGGCCCCAACTCCACTGAGTGTGTTCAATACCAAATCCATTATGATATCAACCTCAAGGAGGCCTGTGGACTCCCAGGAGCATGGCTCGATCCAGGCTGGGTCAAGGGGAAATACAGCTCTCTGCCCTGCCGTTCCAACATCCATCTTCTTTCTATTGTGTCTCCCAGGGTTCCTCCTAAACTGTCTCCGCTCAGTCTCTGAGCCTGTGTGTTCTAAGGGAAGCTGGCTGTCAAATGTAGCTAGGCAGCTCTGGGCCTGGCTTGTACTTGGACGGGAGACAGTCGGGGTGCACCAGGTGCTGTAGGTCTTACCCTACTCCAGCAAGGGGGGTTGGACTTGACCTTTCGAGGTCCCTTCCAACCTGAAACATTTTATGTTGCCCTCTCTTTCTTTTTAAAGTTCATTGTCCATCAAGAATTAGAAGAATAACAGCTTTTAAATTAATTTGAAGATGCCCTGTAAAACGTGAGCTCAGAAACACCGAGCAGGTACTATATCCCCTTAAGTGTGGCACCCAGCATACCTCGGGGTCTCGTTTTATCTTCAGATACACAGTGCCCTGCTCTCTATTTTATGTCCAAAGGAAATGAAATGTACTTTTTTCTTTAAAAGATGAGATCTTCATCCATCACCAGCTGTCACTTCCTAATAATGTTGCCTAGAGAAGTGTTATCTGTGATGTAGTGGCTTTAGCGCTATCTTTTGTTGAACAGAGGACAGCAGAATAAAATTTCACCTTAATATAGCTCTTTTTATACTGATTCTGAATAAACAGAGGAGAAGAGGAAGAGCAAAGAGTCTTGGGGTCCAGGCGCAAGTCTCTTTGGTTTTGTATGACTGAGGGCATTTTGAGGAAGAAATGAAGGAAAATGAAAGTGGGAAGAAAAAAAAGAAAGAAAAGAAAAGAAGAAATATGGAAAGAAAAAAGCTTAGGGACAAAAATAGTTGTAGAAAATAGTTTTCGCTCAGATTGGTCCCTCTGGATACTTTAGGAAGGAAAATTGTTTCTGCCTCAGGAAAACCTTTAGAGCTCAAAAAACACTTGTCTCAAGTAAAAATGAAAAGTCAGGTATAATATTTGACAGGCTGGTGGTCTTAGAAATACTTTTACTTGGGTGAGCTGCTATGTTTTACTTTGCTTTTCATGTTTTTCTATCATTGATTGGTTTTCTTCATGTTGCTTAACTCTCAAAATGGAAAAACCAGCGCTGATCCTAAAAGTGTGTTCTTCTCTTAAAAGAGCGTCGGCACAAAGTGGTCCAACAATTTCAGCACAAAACATGTTTGCAGTGTGAGTAAAGATCTATCCATGTGGATCTCTCTCAGTGTTGTGAGATGCAAATCAGCCAGATTTTACAAAATAAAGTTGTGAAAGGTCTTGTATCAGCTGGACCATCGTTGGCTTTGTTAACTGGTGAACCCTGATCCTGGTCACTGACCAGAGTATGACTGCACAGCTCTGAGACCATCCACGCCAGTGTTCTGCACTGGGAGAGCTGCATGTTTGGAACTGAACAGAGAGCTTTGCTCCCAGTAACTTGCAAGAAAAGACCTACCCCTTCCTCCATCCAGTTGTCCCAGGAAACGACATTGTAAACTGATGAGGTTGCCTCTAAAACTAGGTCCCCTTCCTCTCTGCTTTCACCGGTACTGCAATCTAAATTTATTTACATTTAGCTCATCCTAAATAATGTGGCTTTCTTTTCAATTGGGTATTAAAACAGTGTGTTCATATGTTATTATAATAATAAGAAACCAAACATTTTTTCTGCTCTAAAAAAAGACATCTCCTTTGTACTTCCACTGCCTTACGTTCCCTGTCTAGCACCAAATTGGCAATAAGTGATGGAAAGGCTCCAGTTCTACTCAAATCATGGGTACTTGAAGGCATCTCTTACCATGCAGATGCTTTTCTCCCTCGCAAACATCCTCACTGGCGTGTAGGTGTGATGAAAGTTCAACCCATATTCTCAGTACAGAGATGTGAGATTGCACATTTCTTGTAATGTGTGCTCTGGGCTCTGCGCAGCCTGTGAAATGTAAACAGCCTGGCTGGCTGTGCTGGAGGAGCAGCTAAATGGTATAGTTTGGCTTTATCATCCTTTAAATCAAGATGAACACGCTTTGAGCAAGTTTTTCAGGTTCCCCCTGGCCCAAATATGGGGGGTTTTTTTGGAAGGGTTTAAAAGTGAATTACGACAGACGGCATTTTGCAATTTGACTCAGGGAAGTTACTGCAGAGGAACAGTTGGCAGTATTCATAGAATCACAGAGTCATCAGGGATTGGAAGGG
>VXBP01009359.1:783-37281 GCA_013400115.1 Rhinopomastus cyanomelas | reverse complement strand
TTTGAACAAAGCGTTGGCAGAAAATATTGGAACTCTGCCCTCTGAAACATTCAGGTAGAACAATTGATCAGAAAGGACCTTTTTGGAGACTTTTATGTTACTGGTTGTTTTCTTTCCCTCATTACCTCTGCAGTGGAAATAAATCTTTTTTTCTAAACCACCGTCTCTTTTCTAAAAGCAAGTTGTTCAGAGATTATCTAGATCAGTCCTTTTGGTTCTGTTTAATCCTATTTTTTATGGAAAACACCTAAGCAAGTTTCGAGGCATGTAATTTTTTAATAAATCTCACAGGATCTTACTTTGTAAATATTTAACAGGCTGTGAAAGCTATATAGTTCTGCCATGTGACAGCTCTCTACCTCTCTTCCTGTCTGAAAAAAACCTCGCCAGAACACTGAAAAACCACTAAACAAACAAAAATTTTAATTCAGAGAAGATACTTCAGTTCCCAGGTCACAGTGATGTTCTAGAAACTACGTGCTGCTCATTTGCTTTTTTATTTTTCCAAACACAAACAGTAAACATGAACAAAATACAGCTCAGAAATCTGATGGACCTGAACGTGCAAGACGCAAATTCCTGTAAACTTTTCTATCCTTCTGAGATACTGAGTTAGCAAAAAATCTATTTTGTATTATATAAAAAGTAGCTATAAAACAGACAGCATGGCTGAAGCATCCACAGACAGTGTCAAATAGTAAATGCCTGTTTCTTTTGCCTTTACAACAGGTACAATTTCTACCATTTCCTTAAAAACTACACAGTGTGTGACTGTGTAGAAATGAAATGCACTTTTTGCAAAAGTGAGTACATACAAGTGAGCAAATCCAATGCACTCTTGCTAAGGCTTGATATTTTTCTATGCTTTCCTTCTCACTTGACATATCACACAGGATTATCTGAAAGCCACAACATTGTACTGAGGGGCAAGGAGATGGAATAATATAAATGTCATTTTACACCTGTCAGTATTCTCACAATGCCTTTCCAAACTTTTTTCCTAACCCATTCTGTCTCTCCTGTTTCATGAAGTTAGGATGTGGAATTTTTTGCTTAGTTATTAGTTACCTGGTAGGAGTAAAGATGAGGAAAACAGTAATTTCTACTAATGTATTAACTTTTGAGTTTGAAGCAACCTGAACATCAGCAGATCTCTCAGATCTGGGAACTCAATTTTCTCTTTTCCTGTGGTGGCATAGTGTCAAAGGCCATCACACAATGATCTGAAGGTGTGCAAAAGTTGTTCCAAGGGCTTTCCTCTTTACTAAAAAAAAATAATAAAAAATATGGACCACTTACAAAAATAATTTCACTAAACAGTTCCATGTCTACGGGTCTACAATTTCCTCTCACATATATCATGTATCATACTGCAGAGGTGTTGTATGAGATGACATTTAAACATCCCTTCTAGCCAACACAATCCATGATTTTATGCTTCTATGATAAAACTAATCAGTATTCAGGGAATTTTAATCTCAATGATTAAATGAAATACATTTTAACCAGTTAAATTGGCTTGATAGTAAAGCAAAAATTAGTCTTACGTTGGCTCCATATCTGAATATCCTTTAAAGATGATCTATTGAACTGAATGAGCGTTGGTTCCTGGCTAAAAATGTATTAGTAAATACTTTACTCAACCAACAAAGAGGAATTAGACAATTATTGTTTGACAAATTATTTCTGTTATGATGTCATCACATACACTAAGCCCTTTAATCAGAGAAAACCAGATCAGTTAATTAATAGTTTGTACAATTACATGGTGTGGGGAGGTGAAGACAACACATTCTCTCACTAAGTTGCATATAGAACAAAAAAGTAATAAAATTAGAGTGTGGAAAAGTAAGACACTTTCAATGAAGAAAAACTGGATTTGAGTGTCACATAATCACAGAATTATTTATTGTATCACATACATTACAATCACTAGCTTCAAAAAGATGAACAATAAAAATACAAAAATCTAATTGGAATGTCTAGGGAGGGGTAATCAGTTATAAACATACAATAGAAGCATTCTTTTTAAGATCAGCTGAATTTGTAAATGAAATCCACTAACTTTCAAATGAAAAAGTTTGAATAAATAATGAATAAATATATATTGTCTAATTATTAGTTCATTGTAGCAGTAAAATTTGATTCCGGCATCAATAACAACATACAGTTCTGAGAGGCTTGAAGCTTATATGAAACATTAAGACATACATCAAGATCTAATAAGGAAAGATCAGGTAAAAGAGATTTAACAGCAGGTATTCTATATTAATACATTTGTTTAAAGCTTAAAATTTTATTCTTCAGTAGTTCCTTACATAATTTTACATATTTATACTGTGTTTCTTGAAGAATACATATTGTAGAAATCGTAAATCAGAATTTAAAGCACTTGAAATAAGCTTCCTCTTGGGCCTTCAAGTTTTGACGGAAACGTAAGATTTACTGTCATTATCAAACTCATGTGTATATGAATGACTCTCATAATCCGTAATACCAGGTGTGAATAGTGGCCAACAATTTTTTGCCACTATGCATAACCTCACCTTAGTGATGATGAATTACATGCAGCATGTGGGAACACCAACACTTTCCTGATGTCTCTTCACTTTTCCTGGCCTCCGGAAGAATGCTGATGGAGTCATTCACTGATTTACTGTCTGCACAAGAAAGTTTGTTCAGCTGATGAAATTTGATTATCACTTTTTGCATTGTGAAACAGGTGGCTGGACTTGTTTGAAGAGCATTATGATGAAAAGTTTTCCATAGCAACAATTGTAGGATACCTGGTGGCAGTCTTATGGTGGGAATAGTTTATGCTTTTTTCTTGTACCATAAATTTGGAAGAGTTTCTGGTATCTAAGGAGAAAATGGGTGAGGCATCCTTTTTTAACTAATCTGTAGTATAGGCTAAAGATTCTATCAATAATAGTGAATCACCTAAGAAGTCTTCTCTGACGAAGAACAGAGGCTGAATATGGGATCATGCACAGGGTATTTGCAGCATCAAAAGTGAACGGTTTTCTTCTGTAAACCACACTTTAATGTCAGTTCTACAAAAGCACCTAGGACTGAATCCGTGTACAGATTTGCACAATATCAAACCCACAAAAAGGGAATCCTTATCCTAAGGAACATGCAGCAAGTTGTTTCATATAGAGGGTCAGCTGAACATGAGCCAGCAATGTGCACAGGTGGCCAAGAAGGCCAGTATCAGGGAATAGTGTCACCAGCAGGAGCAGGGAAGTGATCATTCCCCTCTACCCAGCTTTGGTGACCCACTCTTCAAGTACTGTGTCCAGTTTTGGGCCCCTCACTATAAAAGGGGCACTGAACTCCTGGAGAGGGCACAGAGACGGGCAACCAGGCTAGTAGAAGATTTGGAACATGTGTCACATGAGCAATGGCTGAGGGATCTGGGGCTGTTCAGCCTGGAGAATAAGATATTGAGAGGAGACCTTATAGTTCTCTACAGTTACTTGAAAGGAGTTTGTTGGTCTGTTCTCCCTAGCAGCGAGTGATAGGAGATGGGAATGGCCTTAAGTTGCACCGGGGAGGTTCAGGTTGGATGTTAGGAGGAATTTGTTTACTGAAAGGGTTGTCAGGCTTTGGAACAGCCTGCCCAGGGAGATACTTGAGTCACTGTCCCTGGAGGTGTTTAAGAGAAGGGTAGATGTTGCTCTGGAGGATGTGGTTTAGTGATGATGTTAAGGCTAAGAAAAGGTTGGACTTGACAATTTGAAGGTCTCTTCCAGACAAAACTGTTCTATGATTCTATAATTCTTTGATTCTGCAAGGTGATGAGACTCAATACATTTCAACAAAGGTATTGTGTGGTCTGTCAGAGGCAAGGCGTTCATAGTCATACAGCACAGAAACAGGTATGGCACTTTCCATCGAGCAGATACTTTATAAAGTAAATGCAAAATCCTTTCAAATTACTCATGGACTGAAGGGGGGGAAAAAAAACCACTGGGATTAAACAGAAGGGTGAAGAGTACATTATGTTTCCTTCTCTGCTCAGGTCCCCTAAGTGATGGAATCAACAGTCTAAAAAATGACAGAAACACTGTGATCTCACAGGTAACTTCAACCCCAAACTGTAAATGGTATCAGATTATTTGAACTGAAACCAGTGATTTCAACGAATTGACATTTTATTGTATTCTTAGAGTGGGAAATCAAGCCAAGCGGATTATTTTGATTGCAATAGTCTGTTACGTGGCCTGTATTTTAAATATTAATCTGTAGTAGTGTGCCTTTACAAGAAGTGTGCATTTCCACATGTAGTGCACAAAGTCTGAAAGACATTAATATTTTGAGTTATTGAAATAAAAATCTTCTTAGCTCCTAAAAAATCCACAGTGAAGTAAGAGTTACAAAAAGCTTGCAATAGCATTTCTAAACCCTTGCAAACTGATTGTGCATCCTTAAACCTCATGAATCATAATCCTTCATCACAAACAGCCACTTTTACATCCTGTACCAAGGTTGTGTAGGGCTTTTGTATTTACATCTAACAAACCAGCAGGAAAATATCTAAGATACCAATAGAGTTCTGACTGACAGACTAAACAGTGTGACTTACTGATCCCAAATGGGTTATTTTCAGCAGGACAATTGCCCATTACCAAACTGCTGTTGGCAGGTACTTTGGTGTTGCCCAGACCTTGAGATCCACCTCCTGTTTGCTTGCAGCTTGTACTCCACAGCATTTGGTGGACATGGCTTCATGCATATTTATAAGTGCAGCTGTCTGAAATGTGTGTAACACTGCTTACAAGAGTTTTGACTTTTTTCCTTCTCTTTCCTGTCTTTCATACCTGGCCATGAAAGACTGCTATCTAGCTTATGGAAGACATCTGGACAGTTTGATTTATACAGCTCTTATACAATGCTTTGTGTGTATTTAATATAATGTAGTTGTGTTTTAGATGGAAATGGTATTAGAAACATTAATTAAAAAGGTATTCTACAGTAATATTATGGGTGATATTGCTTGGTGCAATAAATGTATTATTTATACAGATACTATAAGAATTTCCAAAAATGGTATGTTTTGCTATAATTCCTTTCACAGAGAGATATGAATTTGGCACTCTGTAACATCGTAGCAGTGTTATGTTAATATTTACCTTATACTTTGTCTCTTCTTGGCAATGTAGATGGTTACTATGAACGACTTTTTCCATATTAACCATTTCACTGCTGTGTTCGCTCTTTCTCAACCATCAAAATTCTGTGTGAAAGTTGCAGGGACTTACGTATTTATTTCCCTGACAGTTTTATTCACATATTTATTTCCCTGACAGCAAAATCGGGAGTTTGTTATTTGATCCAGATGGTTAGAGGCAACACTGCTAGTCTTTATATGATGCCCACATAAAACAAACTGAAACATATAGGAATATATTAGTAGCAATTTTTTACTGTATCTATATAAAGATATGACTTTTGTCTTGTTATTTCTTAACAAACTATTCACCAATTATTAGCAACCACTTAGACAGTCATTGCAAGCAATTTTAATATTATGCAAAATATCTGTTTTCAGAAGGTTCTTGATTTCCACTCTGTCCTCCAAATTTCCACAGCTGTGTAATACCATACAAGTTCTCAGTAAATGTGACAAAAGTAGGCCATATTTCTAGTCATTTTTTTGTTGTTGTCTGTCGCTTAGCAATTGCTGAATCAATTTATTTTGGATCATACTTAGTATGACGGAGAAGAAAATTCAGAAATGTTACGGATTTTTTTAATAAATGTATAAAGTCCCTATAATTTTTTACCTTTTTAGAATAATGTATATGTTACCATCATATTTACAGTGGCTACACCAGAAGTTCATTGGTAGCCATTTGGGCCCTTGAAGTATCTTCTCCTGGGCTGATCAATGCTAAGAAAACAAGGCCACTCTGAGCCAGTCAAAATGAGTTTGTTATTCCCACTTGTTCCTGTTAAGTTCACATTGGCAACTATCACAAACAATTCTTGGCAAGCTTCTGTCACTCCAGAGAACCAGATTGGTCTAATTCTTTTATATCCTGATTGTATAAGCACACATTCTGCGCCAGTGTCAACAAACACCTTGTATTTCTGTGAGTCCAATGTGCCAGGCCAGCATATCTACACAGTCCAGTATACTTGGTTATTCCTTTCCTCCTCCTGGCTGAAGGCAGTGAACCTCTATGCCTCATCCTCATGGGAATATACCTTTACAGTGTAAAACTAGAAGCACCCTCATTAGGACCAGGTGTTCTTTTTCTGAGAGGTTGCTGATTGCCTAATTGAGGCTCCACAGTAAATACAATTCTTGTCCACTGTTTCTTCTTCAGAACTGGGGCAACCAGTAGTTGTTAATTGTGTCCCTTGGTATCCTGTGATGAAGTTCCTCCCTCAGCCACAAGAGTACTGAACTGCGACTCAATAGGTACAGAACAGGCACAAATACAGTGCTAGAAGCTGCTGGTTTTCATTAGGATAAACAATTGTCTGATAGTGTATCAGTTTAGCAGGGCTACTTGTCTGTTCAGGCAAGGGTAAAGGCCCAGGCTGTGGGAAGTGAACCTGCCCAAAATCCTTCCACACACCCTGCCACCCAGGGACTCGCTGCCTCAGGGTGTATTTCAGTAGCGGCTACCCCAGAGGTTGTCTTCTCTTATACCCAGACAGGGCCAGTTTCCATAAAGCCCGTAGCACGCTAATTAATAAATAGTACTGCAGAGCTCATGTAAGTGTGTATGAGAAATCTGGGAGCTTGCTTAACAAAACCTTCAACATTAATCTTAGGTAGGGAAAGGAGGGTGTATGTCCTCAACTTTATTCCCTGAGATGACTCCCACAGCACAGCACGGCTGACAGCATCCAGATACAGTGCATAGCTATAATTTGTGTTAGCACGTTCTCAAATAGAGCAGGCAAGAAATAAGAAATGCTGTCAATAGATTCTTTGACCCAGACAGGAGCTTACCACTAAAATGTTCCAGCTACAGTGAGTTTAGAACAGAACTGTTGTTGACCCCAGGTTTTGGTACCAAAAAGGGCTGCGGTGATTTGGCCATGGCTGGGGACCAGGTGTCCATCAAAGCCGTTCTGTCACTTCCCTCCTTCTTGAGTGGACAGAGTAGAGAAAAATATAACAAGAGGCTGGCAGGTAAAGACAACAACAACAGTATAATAAAGCAGAAAAGCAAAAGCCATGCATGAAAAAAAACCCCACGGTGTTGATGCTGGGGAGCATCAAGGATTGCTCATCAGTAACTCAAACACTAGTGTGTTATCAACCACCACAGAACACAGTGCCATGAGACATGTCATAGGGAGGATCTTATCTATATCAGCTAAACCCTATCCACAACAATAGCATGGCTTTGAAGTAACATCATTTTGGTGTGAAAATGTTCAAATTGAGATCCTGCAGTATTTCCAAAGAAACTAGCTTTGAAAACAATTGCCAGGTGTGCCACTCTTTCCCATCTATTTTCATGTAGAACATATTGATTTGCATAGGGGTATATGTATATCTGTGGACCACAGGCATCTTCCATCCGTTAATGTATGAAATTCTGCTCATGGTCAACTTTTTGTTGTATGCTGGTTCAGTCTGGAAGACTAATCATTGTATCCTTGTAAGATAAGGTTAGACAGGAAAACAATTTAAAAAGGAGTTTTGTGACTTCATCAATAAAGAAATGAAAGCTTTTTTCAAGGCAACAAATTATATAAGAGAGAGGGCTTTTGTTACAGTATGTGTCACTAAGCTTGGTTTTAAGAGTGTCATCTCTATGAACTGCACAAACTATCAACAGAAAGTACAGTCTGGGCTTTCTCCCAGATATAAATATAAATGTGCACTTCTTGTGAATACATCAGTCATTTCCTCCTAGTTTACTTTTCCTATTTTTATTTAATAGGAAAAATTCTGGGTTGTTTTTATTTTAAAAGGATTTTGATGAAAACTAAATGATCCCCTCCATAATCTCTTGCTATATTTCTTGTGTAGTATGAAGATAGTACCTAGAAAATATGTACTAAACCCAAGGACTGGATTAACTTCTGTTTGGGGATATAAGAGAAAGACTGTATATTTTTACCAACTCTGTGAGATAGTATCCGTAAGCCAAGTAGTTTTAGATAGGTCACTTAGAATTCTGCCTTCCTTATAGACCACAGACTAGATCACAGGTTTTAGTCTGAGAAAAGAAGGAGGTTTTTTAAAAAATATTCTTCTTTGATATGACAAAAAGTAAATATATGATGGAGAAAGAATTTGTCTGTCCAAGGAAGCTGATTTTACAAATCTGTTCCTGGTTAAGTGCATATGTAGTTATTCATGTCTTCATAATCATGTAGAAACAGTTGATCAATTTTAAATTGAAGTACCTATCAAACAGGCAGATCTCAGCCATCAAAGACACATGTATAAATTGAACCAGAAACAAAAAATAGCTATATATGCATGCACATACACACACACACACACACACACACATATATATATATATATATGTTACTAATATTTTTGCACTGTTTCTTCTTCTGCAGATATTTATAAACAATGAGTGGCATGATTCAGTCAGTGGTAAAAAATTTGCAGTCTTCAACCCGGCAAATGAAGAGAAAATCTGTGAGGTTGAAGAAGGTGACAAGGTAAAGTGTTTTTCTTTCTCTTAATCTTAGCTTTAAATCCATTTATGTGTATTAAAAGCAGGAAGGCAAGTATCTACCTGTGTTGCTATAAAACACCACTTACAACATGTACCTACTTCATCCTGTGTACCTTCTTCTGCAAACATAATTCTTATCATTTTCACTGTTAAAAGTGTTTGTAAACAAGCACTGAAAATCTCTCTGTGCTTAGGATCTGTCTCACATGAAGATGATTTGAGGAAATATTAGTTTCTTTTTTTGTTAATATTATTTTTTTTTTGATCTTTGATCAGTGATATCTAATAGTTTAACTGGAAAATTTTGTTATTTTTTCCTAGGCCTTCCTTACAAAGTGAAGTATTTTGGTCATGAAAAATTCATACAAGATTTTTCATTATAGATAACACAAAGTGGTCACAAATGATAGCTGGTTAACACCCAAAGATGACTTTCTTACAGCACAACAAAAGAGCATTCCAACATTCTAAAAGAAGTCAAGGAAGGGAGCCAGAAGATCTGTGTGGTTAACCAGGGAACTACTAGGCAAACTGAAGAAGAAGAAGAAAGCCTATAGGTCATGGAAGGAGAGGGTGGCTCTGGTGAGAGAATGTAGGGATGCAACTAGAAAGGCCAAGGCCATCTTGGAATTAAACCTTGCAAGAGAGGTCAAGGGCAACAAAAAAGGGCTTCTTCAAATACATTGCAGGTAAAACTAATGCTAGAGGCAATGTTGGCCCCCTGCTGAATGAGGTGGGTGCCCTGGAGACAGGGGATGCAGAGAAAGTAGAGATACTGAACACCTGCTTTGCCTCTGTCTGTACTTCTGGGGCCTGTCTTGATATCAAGCCCCAGACTGCTGAGGCTTCCAAGGAAGTTGAGGCAAGAGAGGAGCCTGCCTTACTTAAAGAGGACTGGGTTAGGGATGTACACAAATCCAGGGGCCCAGATGGGATGCACCCGCGTGTGCTAAGGAAGAGAGCGGAAGTCATTGCTAGGCCACTCTCCATCATCTTTGCTAGGTCCTGGGGATCAGGAGAGGTGCCTGCAGACTGGAGGATATCAGATGTCACTCCAATATTCCAAGAGGGAAAGAAGGAGAACACAAGTAACTATCAATTTGTTCTAGAGACAGTCTCCAGGCACATAAACAACAGAAGGGTCATTAGGGACAGTCAGCATGGCTTTACTTTAAGATTGTCATACTTAACAAGCAAGAGAGGATCCTGCCTTGGTTGATGAGGACTGGGTTAGGGATAAGTTGAGCAAACTGGACGTACACAAATCCATGGGTCCTGATGGGATACACCCATGTGTACTAAGGGAGATGACAGAAGTCATTGCTAAGCCACTCTTCATCATGTTTGCTATGTCCTGGGGAATGGGAGATGTGCCTAGGGACTGGAGGACCGCTAATGTTAACCCAATCTTTAAAAAGGGAAAGAAGGAAGACTCGGGTAACTATAGACCGGTCAGCCTCACCTCCATCCCAGGAAAGCTGATGGAACAATTTGTCCTAGAGGCTGTTTCTGGGCACATCAAGGACAGGAGGGTCATTAGGCACAGTCAGTCTGGCTTCACCAAGGGAAAGTTGTGCTTGACCAACCTAATAGCCTCCAATGAGGGCATAACTAGATGGATAGATGGTGACAGAGTGGTGGATGAGGTCTCTCTCGTCTTGAGTATGGCATTTGACACAGTCTCCCACACCATCCTCACAGACAAACTGAGGCAGTGTGGTCTAGATTTTCAGGTAGTGAGGTGGATCGTGAACTGGCTTCAGGGTAGAAGTCTGAGAGTAGTGGTCAATGGGACATAGTCTGGTTGGAGGCCTGTATGTAGTGGAGTGCCCCAGGGGTCGGTGCTGGGAGCAGTCCTGTCCAATCTATTCATTGATGACTTGGATGAGGGATTGGCATGCACTGTTAGCAAGTTTGCTGATGACACAAAGCTGGGTGGTGTTGCCGACACCCCTCTAGGCTGTGCTGTCATTCAGTGACATCTGGACAGGCTGGAGAGCGGGGCAGAGAGAAATGTAATGAAGTACAACAAGGGTAAGTGCAGAGTCTTGCATCTGGGCAAGAACAACCCCAGGTTGTTCTTCTCTATAGAATTCCCTTCAATTATTTTTTTGAGAAAAAACTACTGAAGCGTAAAGGAGACTTTGAAGTTGAAGATAACCTATGACATAGACACTAAGTCCGTCAAAACTGGCTCCTCTAAATCATTGATTTGATTTAATTTGATTCAGTTAAGCAGAGAACTGAAAGGATTTTTGAAACTTAGGTACATTTATTTTTTACATTTATGAGGGTTGTTTTTAGCAAAAAATCACAGATAGAATCATAGGTTGGAAGAGACCTCCAAGATCAAGTCCAACTGTCAATCCAACCCCACCATGACTATTAAAATGTGTTTCCAAGTGCCACATCTACATGTGAAGAAAATGTTTTGAACATGTCCCAGGGATAGTGACTCCACCATCTCCCTAGATAATCTTTTCCAGTATCTGACCACTCTTTCACTGAAGACATTTTACCTCATGTCCAATATAAACCTCCTTTAGCACAACATAAGGCCATTTTCTTGTCCTACCACTAGTGACCTGGGAGAAGTGACCAATCCCCATCTCTCTACAACAGCAGGTCTAGTGAATGAGAGTTCACACAATACAAGATGTAATGAAGAACCAATCTCTAAGCAAGAATATCTGTATTTTTATTATATTCTGTATTTTTCTGCTTAAAGTGATTTCCATACTAATAAAACACCTCGTTATCAACGATAACCTCTATGAAACTTGTATGCCATTTACCTGTGTTATCTTACTGCTAATAGGCACAATTTCCTTCAGAATCATATATTAAAATTCACTTCTGAAACAGAAATGTTCTTTTCAGAAATACATAGAAATCACTTCATTCAACGCAATCTTATTTACTCTGCTCTGTAGTTTCATCCTGAATCTTCTGTTAAACCCTGGCTCAAAATCTATCTGTCTGATGCATGAGTAACCATGACAATATGTTATTAAGAAGATCATAGTGAAAAAATGGTTTTACTTTATATTATCAAAGCTGGCTGAGAAAGTCTGCATCAGTCTGGCTTTTGATAATTTCATGTATCTAAGCATGAGTTTTTCAAATGCCAAGCTTTTCAAGCAAATATTTTAATGCTTTTCCTTATTATCTGTTAGCTGTATATAGTGCCCAGACACTAAAATTATTTAAGCATCATTTTGTCTTCAGCCAAAGAATTTTTCTATTATGTTGTTAACTTCTAAAGTGTATCCTACTAAAACTATACAAGCTTTAGATGTAAAATGACCCCTTCTGTCTTCAGTGTTTAAAAATCAAATTAAGCTGCATATCAGTTTATCCTGATACTCGATCACTCTCCAGCTAAATTAGTCACAACCTGCAACAGTTTACTTACCATTCTGAATTTTTGTAGCTTTCATTCCTTACAAGCAATCTAGCAACTCATTAAATGAAGAGATAATACTGTTCAACACACAGGTTTGCTTTCTCTCCAGTAATTTTGCAAATTAATGTGTAATGACAACTGCTATTAACTAAATTGCCAAGTGAAATGTACAGATCTAGTAAATCACAGTCATTGTGAATCTAATATTCTGGAGCCTAGTCTTTAGATAATGAGCCAAGAGATTTTAGGAATTTAATTTGTGGATACAATAGCGTTGACAAAGGGCTATACACTGCTTTGTAGTGATGTTTTAAAAAAAAGAAAAAGATTACAAAGCATAGACTCACATGTGGGTGGGAAGTATTTTCCTTTCAGTTTGACAACTCTTTCAAGCTACATTGCCTAATCCTAAAGGCCCCTAGTAATAATAAAGCAGCTCAACAAATGGTCAGTGGGATGCAAAGTAAATGTATTTCTGTAAAAGTCTAAACTAGCTCTGAAAGAAGATATAAGCCCTTATACTCATTGTGTATACAGATTTATGTAACCAAATTAAATTTCACACAGCTGAAGAACATATTTTTTCCCCCTATTTTTCATTCACAGCCCATTATTAGCTTTATTTTTTTGTTTGTTTGTTTTAATTATTTCTGTACTTGGAACAGAAAAAGCACATGGCACTGTATTCAGTTTTAGGTTTCATAACTGACACAAGTATGTTGTATACTTAATGTCTATAAATATTTGAAGGGTGGGTTTCAGGAGGATGGAGCTGGGCTATTCTCAGTGTCTTCTAGTGATAGGACAAGGGGCAATGGGTGTAAGCTGGAACACAGGAGGTTCCACATCAATATGAGAAGGAACTTCTTCGTAGTAAGAATGACAGAGCACTGGAACAGGCTGCCCAGGGGCATTGTGGAGTCTGCTTCACTGGAGAAGTTTAAGACCCACCTGGATGTGTTCCTGTGTGACTTGATGTAGGTGATCCTGCTGTTGCAGGGGGATTGGACTAGATGATCTTTCGAGGTCCCTTTGAATCCCTAATGATTCTATGATACGTTCCCCTTGATCTTTTCTGGCAGAGTTCAGGCATATCCCCCAAGTCATATCGCAAATCTGTACAATATTTATGATAGACGTGAGAAGAAAATAGTATTAATTAAATATTAATTGAATAAATTTTTCTGGGCTGTATTCTGCACCATCCTGAAAGATTCTGAAGGCAAAAAATTCTTTTAAATCCGGTAGATTTCAGCTATTCAATGTAGGTGACTGGAGACTATTACTCTATAGCAATGGCTGTATTATTTGTAGAGTTGTTTCTTGTATTCTGTCAAATCTCATGGAAAGAACTTTGGAAAGTTCTTTGAGCCTTCTGCTTAGCAGGTCTGTGCAGAGCTTTCCAAGTTACTTGCTGACGTGACCCTCAGCTTTTAAATATTGCTAACTACCAACATCAGTTAAAGACTCAATATCTGGTTCACACTCAAAACAAATGACTTTGTTGGGGACTTACTCAACTTTGCTGATTTAGTCAGTCTTGAGAGTGACTTCCCCAGCAGACTCTAGCAAATGGCACCACAAAAACAGTTTGAAAGAAATCCTGTAAACAGTGCATACACAATTGCTCTACCTGCACTGTGTAGATTCCTCCTTTATTTTTTCCTTGAAATTTATTTTTAATTCCTGACAAAACATGTGAAAAAACTCTCCTTTTTATGTTATTGTTTTCCAAGGAAAACTTTTACAATAATAGTGAAATATGGAAGAATTCCATGTACATTCTAAGGAATAGATTTTTCTAACCTCTTTTTTATCACACCACCAGGTACTTTTAGATAATATTGAGTACATATACATATATAAATTGGTGGAAATGTCCCCAGTTACAGACACTGGAAGGCAAAAGGTTTTTTTAAAATCTAGATTTTAAAAATAAGATTTCTTAATACTTTTTTATTTTATAAGTTTGAGTATCCATCTGTTTCATACACAACTTCACACTGCTGAAATGACAGCTGAAGTGTTTCAAAGAATCGTAGAATCATAGAATCATTACAGATTGGAAGGGATCTGGAAAGATCATCTAGTCCAATCCCCCTGCAACAGCAGGTTCACCTAAATCAAGTCACACAGGAACACGTCCAGGCAGGCCTTGAACATCTCCGGTGAAGGAGACTCCACAACCACCCTGGGCAACCTGTTCCAGTGCTCCGTCACCATCACTGTGAAGAAGTTCCTTCTTAGGTTGATGTGGAACCTTCTATGTTTCAGCTTACAACCATTGCCCCTCATTCTATCACTACATGACACTGAGAACAGCCCAGCTCCATCCTCCTGACACCCACTCCTCAAATATTTGTAGACATTAATTTCTTACATATAATATTATGGTATTAATGCTGATTATATTGAAGTTGGCGTCTCTTATTTGTCTTGCGAAACACCTTGCACATTTAACAAACTGTACTGATGATAGAATCAGTTATCAAAATAAATGTTTCTGTTTACTCCACAGGCAGATATAGACATAGCTGTTAAGGCAGCTAGAAAAGCATTTGAGCTTGGGTCACCCTGGCGTACAATGGATGCTTCAGAGCGAGGAAGGCTTTTGAATAAACTAGCTGATTTAGTTGAACGAGATCGGCTGATTTTATCTGTAAGTATACGTGGACAAAAATGCTGTGGGGAAAACGCTTGTTCCCTGGCTTTTAAAGAAAGAAATAAACAAACATAATATACAAATTATTGGAAAGTCAGGGTGTATTTACACATATTTTTCCTTTATACTGCAAATTTACCTTATTAAACTGGCTTGCTTTCTGGTCTATTAACACCCCACAACCACAAAGTAATTCTGTATTTGATTAGCTTTAAGACAATACTTTAGCCACTACAGTTAATGCCGTTTCAGTTGTTGATTCCTAAGATACAAACAAATGCTCAAGGCTTGTTTAAATCAAGCTTAAATGAAAGCCTGGCCCAGCACTAACAGATAGTAGAAGTCACAATTGTGAGAATTTTTTTTTATTTCATCACTATATATTTTGTTATCACTCTGATCCCTCTGTACCTCTGTCTAAGATCAAATTTGGTGTTTCATATAACGATTAAATACCTCTCCTGAAGCTCCAGAACCACTGAAAATTTTGCTTCTTAGGTTTCAGTGTCTTGTGACGTTCAAAGCTATAAAGCCCATAAGGCTGAGGCCAGGGAAGAATTTTCTCCATGTCCTAAGAGAAAACGTGGTGCTGAATATACCACTTGTAATGGCAAAAGTATGTCTTATTTAATCAGTTTCTTGTTGCTCAAAAGCATCAAGCATTCTTGGCTTTTTTATTTGTTCTGTTCTCTTCCAAGTATATCTGCAATGTGGCTGGTGAAACTTTACAGAGGAGCTGTGGGTAAAATATTGTACTTTACTTAAAAGCAAGGGGAAAGAAGGAAGTGGTGGCAGGCATTCAATGATGATGTTTTCTCTTTGGGAGCAAACACTATGTGTTTCAGGCCCCCTTGCTTCCCACAACAGAAATTAAACATCGTCTGCTCATGGGATGCAGAGAATGATTGTTATTACTTGCCTTTGATTCCACTAGTGGGTTTTGCTCTTCTGCTGCATTCACTTTACCTGCTAGCCTCGTTACATTATTCTCACCCCTAGGGGAGCAACAGTGGCTTTGGTGGGCGCATGGCCTCTAGCCAGACAAAACCACCACAGTAGCTCTCTGTGAACAAAATATTTCTCATTTGTAAATTGTACATTGGGATCTTCAAATGCTAAGTATCCTTTACAGGGCAATTAAACTAAATATGTTTACTAAAGCTGAAAACCCCTGAATTGTACAACCAAAATGCTGAGAACCAAAAGCATGAGAACCATTATCAATATTTGCTATTAACCCTGTAGCTGCTCTTTTCTGCAGACAATGGAAGCCATTGATGGTGGGAAACTCTTTTCCACTGCCTATCTAATGGATTTAGGTGCCTGTATCAAAACACTGCGCTACTGTGCAGGCTGGGCTGATAAAATCCATGGGCGTACTATTCCAATGGGTGAGTAGTTTTCAGGTAACAAAAATACAGTACTGAAGCCAATGTGATCTGGAAAAACCTGCCTTTTTCTAAAAGTTGTGCAATATGAAGTATCTCAAATTTAGATAGTTCTTAGTATAGGTTATTTATGACTCATCAAGCTGATGGTTTTAAGCTTTCAGTGCAGTCATTCACATTTATTTCTTGCTCTATACAGCACTAATAATCAGTTTCTTGAATAAAAGATTTTAGCCTACACATACATCAGGGAACTCAGCTAACTTTTCCATAGCAATGTATAATTTATGCAGTGGTACAGGAATGAGAACTAGATATTTACTTATTAAAGCTAAGATAACAACAAACGGTAATATTTCTTATTAAATAATTATTATGAAGAGTACTAAGATAGAAATAAGAAACTTTATTTTACTGAAAGTTCATTCCATTCCATCAAGCAGCTACATGAAAACATTGTTTCTAGCAAAATTCTTTCAGG
The DNA here is from genome assembly GCA_013400115.1 of Rhinopomastus cyanomelas. Lineage (NCBI taxonomy): Eukaryota > Metazoa > Chordata > Aves > Bucerotiformes > Rhinopomastidae > Rhinopomastus > Rhinopomastus cyanomelas. The sequence continues at coordinate 20,678 of VXBP01009359.1, read as the reverse complement.
ATGATAAAGAAAAGAATGGTAATAAAGAAAGAATTAAGGAACACAGGAGTGATAAGGTCCTTCCAACTTTCTTGCATCACACAGATCTCTCTATATAATGCTTAATGGAACATATTTTTTTTAATCCAGGATAACTTTAATAGGTTTTATTTAAGCTAACATTTCATACTTTAAAAGGTCTGAAAGTTACCTAGGATTACTAATAGCTTTTAAAAGGGGACTTTTCAGGAAAAAGATGGTAATAAATGAAAAAAAAAAATGAGGAATGCTCACTGGTCTGCTGTACATATCATATTGAGAAGTAGGGTTATCAGTACAAAATTATATCCAGCTAAGTTTGGCACCCAACTTTATCTTCTTTCTGATTTAACTGTTTTGCATAAATGCTTTATCTGAATGTACAGTTTTTTTCTTCTTCTAGATGGAAACTTTTTTACATTTACAAGACATGAGCCTATTGGTGTGTGTGGCCAAATTATTCCTGTAAGTTGAAGCCATTTATGTAAAATACAAATGTTTCTGTTACAAATAGCAATACTATTGAAATGCAAGAGCATTTGTGGAACACTTACCAATAAGACAATTCCACATCATAGAAGACACAGACTATTTTGAGTAGTCATCAAGTTCTGCAACATGGAGTTTTTGATGTTTCAGTCCATCCCAGTCTTGCCTCTCTGCAAATGGAGGCAAAATAATACTGTAAAGCCTGGCTGAGGTGTTATTTTGAAAGACAGAATTGTGTTTTGTTGGAACAGAAAGAATTAGAAAGAACAGAGTATAAAAGAGTAATATTTACAGCCTAAAATGCAATAAACTCATTGGGACCTGAAATGTCTGTTCTGCTCTGTAGAACATTCAGACACCTGCATCATTACTCATTACTAAGATTCATTCTTTGTGTTGATGGTACAAATAACACACAAAGAATGTGTCCAGTAAGTACAGTGATACTGAGCATTATTTTCCCAAGCTTCTGTTTGGAGGGTCTAACTCCACAGCTTTGAAGACACTTTTAAAAGAAGATTCAAAAGGCCTGACTGAGTCAGAGCATCCAGATAACTGAGAAACTGAAATTTTAAAATTATTTGTGAGATCAACACAGCTTCAATGGGTGATGGAGTATGATTATATACACTAGACACTCTTAATCCACCCGTCTCTTTGCTCACGATAGGTGTGAACAGTCTGACCTGAACTATTCAACTGTTTGTCAGATTCTGAAATAGTCAGCTTGTCTATCAGGTTTGCTCGGCTGTGTGGGTTCCACCCATGTTCCTGATGCCTTCCAGTTGAGCTTGCAGATTTGATATCTCTTTAGACTACCACACTGATTTAGAGAATATCACTGGAAAACATTTGCATCCAGCCTCTAGGAGAGCTTGGGATTCTGTTGGTTTAGAACTTCTTATAGAACAAGCATGGCACAAGTTTCAAGAATGTGTACTCAAGATAAGTTATAGAAATAAAAACACTAGATGTGGCCACTTCTAAATAAAATTGCACCCTGGAATTATAAGAAAATAGTACAAACATTGGCTGCCATTATAAAGTGTTTAAGGTTTTCTCAAAATGTCTGAATTTTCTATCTTTTGAAATGTAAATCCGCAAACCTATACAATTTTTACAGAAACCAAAAACTTTGAGAATTATGTGAGCACTGCTAGGTTAGAATTCCATTTCTCTTCTAGTCATAGGGCTCTGCTTTAATGACAATGATGCAGAAAAACCTTTCATCCTTTACTTGTGGTTTCTGTTATCTTTGGGCTGGGGTATTGAGAAGAGAGTAGGGGAGAGATAAAAACCAGTCACGTGTATATTTCTCCAAGCCTTTCTTACATGATAGGTAAGAGTTGACTGTGTTTCTCCCCAATTGCAGAAAGGCAAGGTGCATTACAAGTTTTGTGCTGAGAGTGCTTTCAAACCTACTAGAAATATTCTCAAAGGAGCAAGTCAGTTTTCCCTGAAGTTGTTCTTCATACTGCAGAATATAGGGTCCACTGGAATAATCTGCTTTGAAGTCTACCTGGACTGACCACGGTACAGAGCTGCAAGTCAAACATCTAGGGAAGAAGCAAGTGCAGCATTATTATCTTGTCTCTATTAGAAAACTGAATTGATGATGGATGTGATCACTTAAGATAGCAAAACTCTCAATTTTCCCATTAATCCAGCAACTGTCTGAAAGGATTGCTTAGACCAGTACACTTACAATGTCTTGAGCTTTTTCATTAAAACCTGGGAACCCCTAGATTTGCATATACTAACATCACTAGCCTTTGTAAAACATGTCTTACCAGTTAATTTTTCAAAATATCTTCATTCTGAAAACAGTTCAACAAAGACTTCAACCACCCAGCTGACAATTTGCAATGTTATCATAGAAAAAGAATAGGCATTTTGTTGATATGCTAGAAATGGGATACACCTTCTCATCTTTCAGTGGAACTTCCCGTTGGTTATGTTCATCTGGAAGATTGCCCCTGCCCTTTGTTGCGGAAACACGGTGGTTGTCAAACCCGCAGAACAAACCCCACTGACTGCCCTTTACATGGGATCCTTAATTAAAGAGGTAAGCCACCAACAACAGAATTTTTCTCACCCTTCTCAGAAATGTAAAAGTATACTGCAGCTGAAATGCCACAGAGGTAATGTAAGCCATGCTGTCCTCTGCCAGTACTTCTCATGGCATGTCTAGCCTTGTACTGTGGAACTTACCTTACTGTAAACCAGTGAAGCCAATCCAGGGCGAAGGGATGCATACTTTTCTGTTTACTCCATGTATATAAAAAAACCACAATAGCAGTTTAGTAAAGCCCATTTATTGGCAAACATATTTGTATTAGAAAAGAACAGTACACTTGTAAGTCAAACACAAACAAGGAATCAAGGGCAGACTATCTATAAGTACATGGCAGTGACTTTATTAGCATAGCTATCACAGAAAAGTACCTTTTTGTACAGCTAAGTACTATATTTTTTTTATTTGAACAATCTTTTCACCCACCTGAGTTTATGATTAACAGGGAGATGTAAAATTGAACTAGTGACTGCTGCCAAACTTGTGAACTCTCGTCACACAGAAACTGGGACAATGCACTTTGTGCTCTTGCTAACAAGTGTGGTACTTTATCCAGTGTCTCCAAAGATTGGCTGACTGGAAAAGAACAGTTTAACAATTTACCTGTCTTGCTCCTTAACAAAATCAACAATTGCAATCTAACTTTTAAGGGTTAGCACAGATGTCAATAATCATTAGTGCAGTAACCTTGCAGAATGGTAATGGAAATTACTTGGCATATTTTATTACCCTGTTTCAAAACAATGATTCAGCAGAGCATATTGGCTGATTATAAGTTAATATTTCACAGAAAACAAACGGTTGTGATATCAGATAGTATAGCAGAGGAGGAGTTGCTTAAAACGTATGACCAGGATACTTCATTAATTCTAACAGAAAGTATCAGAAAGTGTATTTGTCTGAAAAAGCAACTGAGTTCTCCTCCAAGTAAAATTAAATACCTATTTTGTTATCCTGATTTCCTGATAAAAGATCTCATACGCAGGAATAGGATCAGTGGATGCTTTTGTATGCAAGCTTCAATTATTATGGAGCGGTAATGACTGGTGTACTATTAGCACATTTTTACTGAAAGGCAAGATGATGCTCCTTTTGCCCAGTATTCAGCTGGATGAGAAGTTTAAGCATATAATGATTAAATGTATTTGGTGAATTATCTGGTAGATACTGTGGAATATTAAAAAAGGCAAATTTTATTTTATCATGCTTTTCAAGGTTTGTTCACCCTAATCTAGTTGAATATTAATTTATACCCAAATTATGCAAATAAACTTGGAGCACAAATGCCTGATGGTCATCAAAACTGCAGTGATCAGTAGCTGTGGGAAACATGTTATGAAGCTCTCCATATCTAATTTAACTTTCTGGTTCTCAAGGATCCACATTTTAAAAAAAAAAAGTATAGTCACTATTGGTAATCTTTACTATCCCTCTTAAATGATTTCACAAGGCTCTTTTGCTAACATGCAGAAAGTACCTTCTAATAAAGACATGCAAATTAAAATCCCAAAAAGGGACAGTGGGAATTAATCCCACTAAAAATATTTTTTTGACTTTGCAAAAAAATTAAGTATTAAGTACATTGCTAAAGAAATTTAATGTCTCCTTAGTTCCAGAGCATAGAAAGATTTGGTAGAAGTTATCTGACCATGAACCTGTGAGGGACTGAATTTTCCACTGTTCATAATATAGGAAATTGCATTTAGGATCTATAGCTCACCATCTGAAATTTACCATTTACCACATGAAAATAGAACTTCTACATATAATCCTAAAGTCCTAAAGGAGGCTAATGTAACAGATAGTACAGGAGATTAATCCTTTGTGATCTTTTAATACTATGCTCACTCTGCAAGTGCCACTGAAATCCCACAGCTGCTTCATAAACTCACAAGAAATCCTGTCATACTTCACACATCAGTGGGATATTGCCTGGCAAGCTGTTGGAAGAAAGTAACTTATAACTGATACAGAACTGATGGGAAAGGATAGGTTTGGTTTGGCCCACAGGAAAAGCCTCTTTAAATGGAAACTTGAAAGACATTGGAGCCCTGCCTACCTCAGGTAGCCAACATTTTTACGCTGGTAGTTGACCTGTCTCTTTTGTGATGTTAACTCGCAAGTCACCCACTCTCTATTTTCAACCCACATTCAGTGGTAGGATTGAAAACACTGAATGTGAAGTACTCCTTCACACATTTTTCTTAATACAGTTTCAGTGTAAGTCAGCATTCATTAATTAAATTTCAGTAAGTATGAGGAATAATGAACAGAAGTCAGCACATACACAGGATAATTCGTAAAGCTTTAATGAAGCAGAGATGAAATTAAACTATTGGTTTTCTTTACAGAAATGACTGAGGGATAAAATTTATAATTCCTTGGCAATGATGCTGAACAAATCCAGAAATAGTATGTTTCTCTCTTCCAATTTAGGCAGGTTTTCCACCTGGAGTTGTGAACATTGTGCCAGGCTTTGGACCCACTGCTGGAGCAGCAATTTCTCACCACATGGATGTAGACAAAGTAGCCTTCACAGGCTCTACAGAGGTACTTTAATGAATGCAAGAAAACATAAACAGGAAATGTGCCACTCTGAATCCCAGTAATGATTTAATGTCTAACTTGTTCTGTGTAACTATTTTAACTTTTCTTTTTCTTTTGGCTGCCAGTTCGTTAAACAAAGTCTGTTTAATGATTTGTTGGTTATTATTAACTTTAAACACATTTAAAGAATGTTTATATTACAGGAAAGCTTTTGAAATAAAGGCATTCCATGAGAAACAATAGATTCTATTATACTGAGGCTATTTTAAGTTTTGTTCTTTAAAAAGAAAGTTTTCTGTTTGCTTTTTCATTAAGACTTTTTTTTAAAACGCAAAATGTTAAACAGAATATGGTCTTTTCTCTTCAAATTTAGCAACAACATGACGATAGATAGGTACTGCAGAAATCTCATACCTGGTTTTCAACACACTTAGGTGAGGTAACGGCTTTTTGGTATTTGAATGATACCAAATGATCATCTGGGTGAACTTAGACGTGTATTTGAATATGTATCCATTTAATAACTGGAAGGAAAGTCACTATTAAGTTTCCCTAACCTTCACTCTGAAGAACTCTGAGTGACATAATGAAAGATTTGTCAGTGCAAACATTATATAACGGTATACTTTACCCAGTACATTGTATTGTCTGCCTGTATGCATGCTACATGGAAAAGCTGCCAACTGCTCTCTTTAGTTTCTCAGACATAATACTCTAAAGATGAAAAACATTGTCACATGTCAAGGATCAGTACAGACTGGGTGCAAGAGCCATGTTTACTCTTCAAAACCTTTAGTTCTAAGGTAACAGGAAAAAAAACCCAACAACCCAAAACTGCAATACCTAAGAAATATCTCTGAGAATTTCTCAATAGACAGAAACTATATTTCCCAGTGCCCCATGTTCCTCCAGAAGCAGGAGGACAAGAGGATATGTTCCTCACAGAGGACTTTGGTAACAATCCTCTTATTCTGACTGTAATTTAACAGCAAGGAATTAAGGCAGGAAGGCTGGCAAAGGAGGAACTGATGGTTGTGACTCAAGGGCACTTAAAAGGCTGCAAGCATGTTTTCCCTTCACAACTATTAAAGGACAGTTCAGAGTAAGCAGTCTTTAATTTTGCCATCTGTTGAAAGAGTAGGAGTTCTGAGTATCAGTGTCCATCTCTTAAACTTCTAAGAAAGGAAATAGATTTAGGTAGAGTTGGCCATGCAGGCAGTGTATTTTTTTTTTCTCACCATACACTTTGTTCATCAAACAGCTTTTTTAATGTATAAAAGACATTAATATCAACATAGTAGGAGTAACTGTCAGAACAGAAGTCAGTGCCTGTGTTAGATTACATGTACAAACAAGTGGAGTACTGGTACCCAAAAAAGCGCTAGACAACTTTGGCCATTAAGATGTCTGGAGGAAACTCTTTGAGAAAACACCTCGCGTTCATAGACTGCAAGTCACATGCACACCAAGTCTTCAGTTTTATTCTTTTAGGTTTTTTTTAAATTTCCACCATTCACCCTGGAGAGAAGACAACTGTGAAGGCACCTTATCAATGCTTATAAATATCTCAAGTGGGGGTTATCAAGAGAATGGGGCCTTTTCCAAATGATGTCCAGAGACAAGACAAGATACAAGAGGCACAAATCACAGCACAGGAAGTTCCTTTTGAACATAAAGAAAAAACTATTTATTTTGAGGTCTCCACCTCTGGAGATAATCAAAGCCCATCTGGATGCTATCTTGTTTAGCCAGCTCTAGGTGAAGTTACTTTAGCAGAGGGGTTGCAATAGACAATCTCCAAAGATCCCTTCTAAACCTCACCATTCTGTGAGTCTTTTATTACTGGGATAGCAGAAAACTGTGGACTGATTCCTACTTTTCAGGAATTCAGATAAATGTTATCGAGGTCGTAATTAGCTTTTTGAGATGAAGGTGTCCCCTCCCTACCTTTTAGGTTGGCAAACTGATTAAAGAAGCAGCAGGGAAGAGCAATCTGAAGAGAGTGACACTGGAACTTGGAGGAAAAAGTCCTAACATTGTGTTTGCGGATGCAGACAGTTAGTAACATTTTTATTATATAAATCTAATACTTTTGCAAGTCATATGTTCTTTTTCTTTTCTTTGTCAGTGAATTATTTGTACTTGTTCAATGAGGGATTAATTTTCAATGTTTTCTGGGCAAACCAGAAAACCAGAAACACGCAGTTTTAAGGTAGATCCTTATCAAAAATTGGTGGCTTATGAATGACCGTGAACCTCTGACAACCTGTTTACCTGTAATGTAATAAAGGATCCTGAATGAAGAACCAAAAGTAGATAGATAGGTCTTACACAGTTTTATTAACTTGCTACCTGAATACTGGTACTGATGAGAAAAAAAAAATAATATTGAATGTGTATTTCATATGAAACAGGTGAATGTGTGTTTGTCTATGTGTATCATGCTACTCTTGGTAGGAGTAAGTTTGGACATAAGTAAGCAGATGAGTATCTGTAAATTAAAGGGACAGAAATATTTTTTTAAAAAGAGCTCAAAATAAAACAAGATTGAGTGACACATATTTGTAAAGCACATATATAAGATTGGTTTATTCAATTTTATGATCTGATGAACTCTGCATGTCTTTGCAGTGGACACAGCTGTGGAGTTTGCACATATTGGTCTGTTCTACCACCAGGGGCAGTGCTGTATAGCAGCATCTAGGATTTTTGTGGAAGAATCTATTTATGATGAGTTTGTTCGCCGAAGTGTTGAGCGAGCAAAGAAGATTACTCTTGGGAACCCCCTGTTGCCTGGCATACAACAAGGCCCTCAAGTAAGAAATGTTATGCTTTTCAAATATAATTGTGACATGAAATCACAGCATAATTTACTTTTAAACATATTGCATCGGATTAAAGATGCAATATGTTGAGAAATACAGTTGTCTAGTGGTTAGTCTGAAGGACCTGGAGGAGGAAACTGGATTAAACATTTGTGCCACTATTATAGACCTAAACGTGACGTTTCCTTCCCTTTTGTAGTTCCTTAATGATGAAAGTATGTATTTGGCAGGTGTAAAAGTGTAAGTACAGTCATCCATGTCACCGATTGCTAACATTACAATAATATAGGACCATTGTAGGTAAATAGCTTGTGGAACAAAAATTCAGTAATGTTCTTTCTCCTTTTGTGAGATTAAGCTGCTCTCTGTTTTAGATTATTAAACAATTAATGTGCATTATTTTATACTCTTCCTGCTTATGTTAAAAGGTTGTACCAATAACTTCCTCATTAAATGAATGCAAAAATGCAACATTAAAAATGAGAGGTAGCACAATGCTGTAGATTTAGTGGATTAGAATGCCATTAATTTCATTTTCATCTAGAGTCTCATTTCCATATCAGTTTATACCACAGATTACATATGTTCTTGGTAGAGCAATTATGTCACAGAAACAAAGTGCTGCATTAGAGAACACGCAAGGATTGGAAGGATGTTCGTAGGGCCGTGGGCTCTGAAATATAATCACCATGTCATCTGCACTATAGCCTAAGCCATAGATGCAGCGCCATTTGGCCAGGAGGATGAAGTTTCACTTGTTCGGGGTATATTTTGTATCTGTGGGATGTGTGGCTTTGTACAAGTTTGAGGTTGCTAAACCCAGAAAAAGGGCTTATGTACAGTTTTTTTGGGTTGTTTTTTTTTCAAGAGAGACAGGTCAGCAAGGCAGGGTGGAGGAGTTGCTCTCTACGTGAGAGAGCAACTGGAATGTATTGAGTTCTATCCAGGGGCAGATGAGGAGACAGTTGAGACTTTGTGAGTGTGGATAAAGGGGCAGGCAGCCATGGGTGACACTGTTGTGGGTGTCTATTACAGACCACCAGATCACAATGAGGAGGATGCCTGCTTCTACAGGTAGCAGACAGCAGTCTCAGAACTAGAAGCCCTGTTCATGGGGGATTTTAATTATCCTGATACTTGCTGGAAGACCTACTCACCAGCAACACACATTCCAGGAGGTTCCTCCAGTGCATTGGTGACAATTTCCTGGTGCAAATGCAAATGGAGCCCATTAGGAGAGGAGGGCTGCTGGATCTTGTACTCACCAACAAGGTTCGAGGAGTGGTACAAGGAGTGAAGGCAGAGGGCAGCCTTGGGTGCAGTGACCATGAGATGGTGGAGTTGAGGGTCTCGTGTGGTAGGGACAGAATACCTAGCAGAACCACAACCCTGGACTTCAGGAGAGCCTACATTAGCCTTTTCAGGCAATTGCTAGGGGAAATCCCATAGGACAGGGCACTGGCAGGTAAAGAGGCACAAGGTAGCCAGTTAACATTCAAAGACTAATTCTTTGAAGCACCAGAAAAGAGCATTTCAACAGGAAAGAAGTCAAGGAAGGGACACAGAAGACCTGTGTGGTTAAAGAGGGAGCTGTTGGGCAAACTGAAGAAGAGGAAGAAAGTCCATAGGTCATGGAAGGAGGGCATGGCCACTTGGGGTAATAATAAGGCTCTGGTGAGAGAATTTAAAGATGGAACTAGAAAAGACAAGGCCACCTTGCAAGAGAGGTCAAGGGTAACAAAAAGCGCTTCTTCAAATACATTGCAGGTAGAGGCAACGAAAGGCCCCTGCTAAAATGAGGTCAGTGCCTTGGAGGCGGAGGATACAGAGAAAGCAGAGATACTCAACACCATCTTTGCCTCTGCCTGTACTTCTGAGGGCTGTCTTGATATTAAGCCCCAGACTGCTGAGGCTCCAGAGGAAGTTGAGGTAAGAGAGAAGCCTGCCTTACTTAAAGAGGACTGGGTTAGGGATAAGTTTAGCAAGCTGGATGTACACAAATCCATGGGCCCAGATGGGATACACCAGTGCATACTAAGAGTGATGGTGGAAGTCATTGCTAAGCCACTCTCCATCATCTTTGCTAGGTCCTGGGGAATGGGAGAGGTGCCTAGGGACTGGAGGATAGCAAATGTTACCCCAATCTTCAAAAAGGGAAAGAAGGAAGATCCAGGTAACTATAGGCCGATCAGCCTCACCTCCATCCCAGGAAAGGTGATAGAACAATTTGTACTAGAGGCTGTCTCCAAGCACATCAAGGACAGGAGGGTCATTAGGGACAGTCAGCATGGCTTCACAAAGGAACAGTCATTCTTGATATACCTGANGTTGCCACCCCCTCCTTCCATGACCTATAGGCCTTCTTCCTCTTCAGTTTGCCTAGCAGTTCCCTGGTTAACCACACAAGTCTCTTGGCTCCCTTCCTTGACTTATTCCTTGCTGAGATACTCATTTCTTGTGCTGCAAGAAAACGATCTTTGAATGTTGACCAGCTATCCTGAGCTCCCTTGCCTGCCAGTACCCCGTCCCATGGGATTTCCCCTAGGAGTTGCTTGAAAAGGCCAAAGTTGGCCCTCCTGAAGTCCAGGGTTGTGGTTCTGGTAGCTATTCTGTCCCTACCACACGAGACCCTCAACTCCACCATCTCGTGGTCGCTGCAACCAAGGCAACCCCCAACCTTCACTGCTTCAACCAGACCCACCTTGTTGGTGAGGACAAGATCCAGCAGTGTTCCTCTCCTAGTGGGCTACTCTACCATCTGCACCAGGAAATTATCACCAATGCACTTAAGGAACCTTCTGGACTGTGGGTGGCTGGCCGAGTGGGTCTCCCAGCAGATATCTGGGTAGTTAAAATCCCCCACGAGAACCAGGGCCAGCAGCTGTGAGGCTGCTGCCAGCTGGCTGTAGAAGGCTTCATCAACTTCCTCACTCTGATCTGGGGGCCTGTAATAGACACCCACAACATTGTCCCCCATGCCCGCCTGCCCCTTAATCCTTACCCACAAACTCTCAACTCTGTCCTCTGCTGCCTGAGGACAGTACTCAATGCATTTCAGTTGTTCTCTCACATAGAAGGCAACTCCTCCAGCCCGCCTTGCTAACCTGTTCCTTCTAAAAAGGACATAGCCATCCATGCCCACATTCCAGTCATGTGAGCTGTCCCACCGGGTCTCCGTAATTGCTACCAAATCGTAACCGCCTGACTGTACACAGATTTCTAACTCCTCCTGCTTATTCCCCATGCTGCATGCATTGGTGTACAGGCATTTCAGGGCCATGTCCTTATAAATAACCTTAAATATTTATATCCTTACAAATACAAGCTTTTATCACAGGTTTAGATTAATAGCTGTTTAGTCTAATACACATCCAGGATTCCCCTGAACTTTTGAATATATTGTGTTCTACGGCATGGTAAAACTTGTTGGCTGAAAGCGAAGTGCAATGGGTTTTTTGTTCTGTGTCTGATGAGTATGATCACAGGGGAGAAGCTTCTGTACAAATTTCGTGTAGAAGTAATCTCTATCTTCATAAGCCAGTGTTTGAAGGGCTGAACACTGAAAAAGTGAAGGAAATAATCACAAAAATTAAATAAATGAAAAAAAAAAAAAGGCCTTTACAAAAAAGAGTGCCACCATAAACATCTTTTCCAGCCAAAGGCCATCAATTTTTACTATACATCCCTATTGAACTGTGCTTTGCATATGTTGAATTTGTTGGTAGGCAAGTTGAGGGGCTGAGTTTAGCTTAATACTGTAAATGAAACGGTATCCATATTTCTCAAACCACAAATGTGCCCTTATTCCACACATAAATCAAAATAAACTGAAAGCAGCATTGAATTTCAGTTATATTTTATTGTTGCTTTTTAACTTCCTTTTATAGCTTTAGAAAATAACATGGACAATCTACCAGAACTGGTGACTGGCTAAATCAAGTCCTCTGTTATTTTTGCAGGCTTGAGCTCAGCAATTTTTATTTTAATTAAAAATTTGCTTTTTAATTGACCATAAAGCTGATCCATCTTATAGATTTTTCTCTTTCTTTCTTTTTTTGACTAAATAGAACAGGATATGAGTCCCTCTACAACCGATTTTCCTATGTTAAAATCTCAGATTAATGTGAGAATAGCCTGCAGTTTTTGAGAAGTTAGTGACAAGAATATATGCAGGGGTGTTCTGCTGCATATTTGCAGCTCCATTTGCAGCTGCTCCACTTCAACACATGCAATTAAGCAAATCTGGAAGACTGGTGGGTTTTGATTAGTGAGTTAGAAGAACAATTGTTGTCACTGCGTGCTGTTTTTTTCTTTATATACTTTCACTTAGATTGATAAAGAGCAGTTTAAGAAAATCCTGGATCTAATTGAGAGTGGGAAGAAAGAAGGAGCAAAACTGGAATGTGGAGGAGGTTCATGGGGAGACAAAGGTTACTTCATCCAGCCCACAGTTTTTTCTAATGTTACAGATGATATGCGCATTGCCAAAGAAGAGGTAAATAAATTTTTGGAAATCTGTACTCTCACTGGAGATTGTTTGTGTGCATATCTACATAAAATTATTTAGAAGGTCAAGAGGCTGCATAAAAACACTTACAATAGATCTGTTCTTCCATCCTAGTGTTGCTTAAAATGCTTTTCTTAGTTTCTGATGTCCTTTTCATCAACAATATATGCCAAGCAGCTATCTGCAATAACAGAAAATAGATTGTGTTTCCACAAACATTTTTGCTGGTGGCAATTACTGCAAAGCAGAGTTTTGCCTCTGCAAAACAGTATTGCAGGTATGTCAACGCAGAATTGAAGGAGATTATATGAACCAAACTAAGGTGACAGTGCCAGGGCATCCATAATGCAAAGAATAGGAGCGAGTTAGGAGTGAAGAGCTGCTATGTCACTGAGAAAACCAGTCATGTTATGACGACTTCTCTGTATTTTTTACAAACACCTTGGTTAATACCTGTTACAGTTGTACCAGTTAGTGTACTTTATAGCTCTTCTTTGTAGAGAAGTCCTTTACAATTATTACAAGTACCAGTGTTGCTGTATATAGCCAGTAACACCACTGAGTCAGCCTGCATAACTGACACAGAACACTCTACAAGAGTTAATAGGCTCACAGAATCTGAGCTTGTTGTTAAAGGGAGAAAGCGGTAAAATGTGAGAGACCTGTATGAGAAATAATTTGGACTGCTTCTGCCAGTATGATAGGCAGATAGGAAGCTGCACAGAGGTATATTGTTTCACAGATTTATTTCTTTCCTTTGGGTCAGCAGTACAGGGACTGTTTCTGTCAGTCACACAATTTTGAATGTATGCATTCTAGCCAAAGCAGTAAGTGTGTACATTTCGAATGTATTCAGCCAAGGCAATTTAAAGAACCTCCAGGTTCTGAGACTCATAGCTCAGGGAGTAGGGAAAGTTTAATTTGTTTTCTTAACTATGTAAACCAATCCTTACCCCTCTAGCTAGAGAACCTGCACTAAACACTTTCCAGGAAGTAGAAAAGCCAGGTAACAGAAGCAGTTAGAAGTCGTGCCCCCACCCCAGCCTTGGCACTGTTTGGTGGGCATGCCAGAGCAATGGCAGTGGAAAAGCAGAGCTTGGGAGAAGAAAAAATTTAATGTCTTTCTCAACTATAACTCTGGAGCTTACCAATGTAATAACCCCTTGAATGGTAACAAGTATAGAGACGTAACATACTGTGAGTCCACTCACCTTTATGGTGAGTGTATTTTCATGTTTACCCAACAGTTTTTATTATTAATTTCTTTACTTATCTGTCTATTTATTACTACTTTTATATTCCTTTATTAATCATTTTGCTGTAGTCTATATTGATTTGCTTCATATCACAAAAATTATTTTAGATCTCTGTTCTGAGATTCACTTCTTCATTGAATTCAAGAATAAGGACATGTGGTGGGAGTATGTTTTAAAATAAAATTTATTTTACTTTAAATAAGCTATGTTATTCCACTTTACATGTTCATGTGTATCTAAAACAGATATTTGGACCTGTTCAACAAATCATGAAGTTTAAAACTATAGATGAAGTTATCAAAAGGGCAAATAATACTAACTATGGCTTAGCAGCAGCAGTTTTTACCAAAGACATTGATAAAGCACTGACATTTGCAGCTGCTCTTCAGGCTGGAACAGTGTGGTAAGTAATTACCGTTCATAATTTTTCCTTCAGAATTGGAGATGCCACTGTCAAAAATGTTAGGACATTTTAACACAGCTTTTGATGTATACTTTTACATTTCATTTTCTTGTCACATTTAGAGTAGTACATTAATGACATCCTCTTATTTATCTCTTGCTCTCAGCTTTCTCACCTTTACTTTACTATTACACAAATAGTCCTTTTAAGTTTTCATAAAACTGTCCTGTAACCCTGGTCTGAAAAAGACTGACTTGTTAAAAAGTAAAGGAGACCAAAGAAAATATATCAAAAGTGATAATTTCCTCTCCATTCAGGGTCTGGGGATAGTCCAACACATACCTAATCTGTGGGGATTGTTTTCAGTACTGCCTAAAGATGTGAAGTTCTGTGGTCATCAGACTGTGGTGAGAAAGATTAATCAAATGTGATTGAAAAAGCAAAGGAAATTCAAGTGGGGGAGAAATACTATGAAGGTGAAAAGCTGTCAGGCAGAAAGGGACCTTGGGGTGGTAATCAACAAGCAGTTGAACATGAGCCAGCAGTGTGCCCAGGTGGCCAAGAAGGCAAACAGCAACCTGGCTTGTATTAGAAATAGTGTTGCAGGCAGGTCTAGGAAAGTTATTGTTCCCGTGTACTTAGTGTTGGTGAGACCCCCACTTCGAGTACTGCCTTCAGTTTTGGGCACCTCAGTAATAGAAAGATGTTGAGGTGCTGGAGCAGGTACAGAGGAGAGCGACTAGGCTGGTGAAAGGCCTGGACAGCAACCCTTACAAAGAAAGGCTGAGGGAAATAGGGTTCTTTAATTTGAAGGAGACTGAGACCTTATTGCTCTCTACAACTATCTGAAAGGGTATTGTAGAAGGGCAGGTGCTGGCCTCTTCCCACAAGTAAATAAAGAGGGGACTAGAGGGAACAGCCAAAGCTGCCTCAAGTAAAGGCTTAGGCTGGACATTAGGAATTATTTTTCCACTGAGAGGGTTGTAAAGCACTGGAATGGGTGAGGTCCAGTGAAGTGGTTGAGTCACCATCCTTTGATGTGTTTAAAAGTCGTTTAAAAGAAGAAGTGTTTAGAGATAAGTTTTAGGGGTGATAAAGGTTGGAGTAGGTTTAAAAGTTTTTGGTCTTATAGGTCTTTTCCAACCCAAATGTTTCCGAGATTTCTGTGATTTGTATGAAAATGTTAAGACAAACTCTGGAGAGCTGGAAAGACAAAGACATGGTTTGAGAATTTATGCATTACTTAAGAAGCAATTTTATCATAAAATATCAGAGAAAGATATAACTGGCATTCTGCTTGAAGACTATTGATGGGTGTTAGAACCTTGATTATAAATGTAGTTTCCAGCAATGCTTTGTTTTTCCAAACCTTGAACTAAACACATTTGCTAATACATTGCTCAGATATATTTTCCAAATATCACAGTAGGTATTTTACAGCTGAGAGAAACACTATGTTTTTTTCAGAAGTGAAAAAAATTGTTTCACCCTTAGGAAAATAATTTTCCTGTTGTTCCAGGGTTAATTGTTATAGTGCAATGTCGGCCCAGTGTCCTTTTGGAGGATTTAAGATGTCGGGAAATGGACGAGAAATGTAAGTATATACTTTTAAAAGTGTAGATTCACAAGAACAGCAAAATTGAATTCCAAACCCCAATTTTAAACATTTAAAATTAGGCTATCTATTCTGAGTGAGATTTTTTTTTTAAATTATTCTATAGAGTGTTTAAAGGCTTCATGTTGTCAGAAGCAATCTCAAGCAAAGAATTCCTCTATAAAGCAGATAAGCAAATTACTAAGGTACACACTTTTTCAAAATGACTGGTTTTAGCAGCTTGTAGTCTACTGATACACAAAACTTACCCTTGTGTTTACGATGTATAGATTTTTAATATATACTTAGAAAATGTTTTCATAAAGATGGATTTGTATGTAGTTTGTGGAACACCTTTCAATGCAAGGTTTTTGAAAACACAAGTAACTTTAAAATACTCAATTTAAACAAGAGTTTTCAGTTTAAAAGACTGGTGACAATAATGATTTTAGAGTAAATTCCAGCTTGATCAAATGTTATAATAAAAATAGTCCCATATAAGCCTTCAGGCCTTTGGTTTTTCCTCAAACTAGAAGTGGAAGACTGTACAGAAATCATAAGCTAATCAAAATCTTTCACACTTCTGAAATTTATTTGAGTTTCAATTTAAATCACATTCTCTTGTACCCATACACATAACGATCCAGATATTAGCCTAAGACTCATGTAATGCTTTACATCATTAAATGTTTGATATAGTACCTTTTCAATGTATGACGTAGATTTATGTCTCGTGTTGTTTTTTTTAAATGTAAACCACAAGCAGTCCTTTGTTAAAAATGCTGTATATCTGTTAACACCACATAAATTTTCTCTTTAATTAAGCCAAATGCAGAGTATTTTTAATGAATAATAGGACCAATAAATATTAAGGACAAATGAAGTGATTTTTTCCTTTTTCCTGGTTTTTTTCATACAACTTTTTAGGCAACAAATGCTAAGGTTTTGATGCTTGCTTGCCACTGGACTCAATCTGCTCCTGGTGGCCAAGCTGTCATCGACTTCAAAGAAAATGCCAATAGGAGAGTTGTTCCATACTGAGAACTTTAGGAAATACCAGCATGAAAAAAACCCAGTAATTTAAGGGCAGTTCCTCATTTGTTGAGTAACAGAAATTGGGAGATATCAATTCCATATTACAAACTTTTGCTGAAATACTTTTGCAGTATTTATTTACTGGAAATAACAGGAAAACAGTAGCAGGCTATAATAAACCATACCTGTGCATTTTGAAGAAATTAAGTTTTTGTGAAAAGTTTTCCTAATTCTTGGTTCTAAATCACAATTAGTAGTAAAATAAGAATATTCCTGCCAAAAGGCAAAGAATTGATTAGCACTAGATAGATGTTTGTCCTGGAAAAAAACGCTTTGTAAATGTAGCAAGCAGTTGTAGAAGAGGTGGAAATATGTGTGGGAAAAGCATGCAAACAACCAGGAAGTCAAGCCATTGATTTCCTTGAAATACAGAATAAAAATCCCTGTACAATTCTCGAAATTATAATACCATTATGAAGTAAACTATGAATGTCACATAGTAACAGAAGGCCTTTGAAAAGGTAAGAAAATCTAAGCATTTTCTCATAGCGTAAGAGTCCTGAGACTAGTAAGCCAGCAGTGAGAAAAGAAGATACGTACATCATACTGTAGCAAATCCTTGTTCTAGAAAGCAATCAGTTACGTTTAAACAGTTTGAATGCGTTAGATGTCAAGAATCTGAGACACGTTAGTCAGAAGGCACATAAACAAGCTTCATCTCATCATGTAAAATGTAAAGGTGGAATCATGCTAATAATATGTTAGAAAGATTAGCAAGTGGTTCTCACTGCCTTGGACTTTTCACAGTAGATTATGTATGTTCCCTATTTACTTAAAACAAGTATTTATTTTTTGACTCCAGACAACGTTATTGACAGTAACATTCAGAGCAACATTACTTTTTGAGCACATCCATTGAGATCTAACATGTTGATGTGCTGTGCATTTAACCAATTGAGAATTGCATTAAATTGATAAAATGCCTTTCTTTGCACATAAATGAAACTGATCATTTTCCCACTTTTGTCAGGAGACAGTTTCAGTATCTTTTTGAGAGACTCTTGAGCAACAGTCTAGCTGCACAAGTCTTCTGAGTACGCCCGGTATGCCTGTAATACATCTGGCCCATTGCACAGCATCACTGAATATAACTCATATAAAAAGAATTAGCATAAATACTGTTTTTATTCTCTTTTATCTAGGGGAGAATATGGTCTTCATGAATATACAGAAGTTAAGACTGTCACAGTCAAAATCCCTCAGAAGAACTCGTAATGCTGCTTCAGGTGCAGAATTTACCATCTTCAAATGAATCGGAGAAGGCTCTATGAATTCTGATATAAACTGTGGCTTGAATTATTAATTAACCTTTTTGCTCTCGAATTGCATAAGACCTACTTGCTTACATTAACAATATAAAGAATATTGTTGAATGTTTTAATGTGATTAATAAGATTAAAGGAAACTTTAATGTCTGGTACACAGCTAACTAACTTTGAAATTCATGTTTGGAAAGAACTACTCTATTTTCAGTGGAAAGTCTGTAGTACTATGAAAGTGTTTCCTTTTCAATGCATTCTGCATGTACAGTTTGAATTTGTGTGCTTTTCTAAATGTTAGACAGCAAGCTTTCTTTGTAGTTTCTTCTCTTGTGGCTCTCAAAAAAAGCACTTATGAGTAATTGGCAGATAATTTCCTGTTTCTTTCAAAAATGAGAGGTTTCTTGTAGATGTATTTTCTAAACTACTGAATTTGTTATTCAAACTACACAAATCTAATCCAGATATTATTAAAAAATTATTAAAACCTACCTTCAAAACTTAATATTGTTCCTTTCATTATTATTTTCTCCTACATCAGTTTACCACTGGGTATGCAGTACCACATATTTTGTATTCTCAATAAGAAACTGCTTTCCTAATGATGTCTTTAGGTCATCAAAAGTATTATATCTTCGCTATGTGGGTACTATAGTCCCTAATTCTTTGAGAGTATGTTAAATGGAAAAAAATGAACACACAGAACACTTAACAATCTGTAAAGAGCCAGCACATGGCTTTGTAGATATCACAGTATCACTGTAATGATAAGGTTGGAAAAGACCTTAAAGATCATCCAGTCCAACCTAAATCCAAATAAACCCAGTAATCTTAACATCTAACATCTAGATCATCTAGATCATGCCACTCAGCACCTCATCCAGCCTAATGCTGAATGCCTCCAGGGACTCAACCACCTCCGTGGGCAGCCCATTCCAAAACTGGATCACTCTTTCAGTGAAAAAACTTTTCCTGATGTCAAGTCTAAACCTCCCCTGATGGAGCCTAAGACTCTCCAGTGGTCAGGGAGAAAAGACCAACCCCTGTCTGACTGCAACCACCTTTCAGACAGTTATAAACAGCGATAAGATCACCCCTCAGCCTCCTCTTTTCCAGACTAAACAAACCCAGCTCCCTCAGCCTCTCCTCATAGGGCTTATCTTCCAGCCCCTTAGCCAATCGAGTTGCCCTTCTTTGGACTTGTTCCAGCACCTCGACATCCCTCTTAAACTGAGGGGCCCAGAACTGAACACAATACTCCAGGTGTGGTCTAACCAGTGCCAAATACAGGGGAAGGATAACCTCCCTTGACCTGCAGGCCATACCATTCTTGATGCAGGCCAGGATACCATTGGCCCTCTTGGCTGCCTGGGCACTGTTGTGCTGTGCCTGGGCACTGCTGACTCATGTTACGTTTGCTATCCACTAACACCCCCAAGTCTCTCTCCACCTGAGAACTCTCCAGGAACTCCATTCCCAGCCTGTAGTTCTGCCTGGGATTGTTATAACCAAAATGCAGAACCCGACTCTTAGACTTGTTAAAACTCATCCTATTGGAGTCTGCCCATCTCTCCAGTCTGTCCAGATCCCTCTGAAGGGTCCTCCTACCTTTCAACAGATCAACACAAGCTCCAACCTTGGTGTCATTTGCAAATTTGCTCATGATGGACTCCAACCCATCATCAATATCATCAATGAAGATGTTGAACAGGACCGGACCCAACACTGACACTTGCAGGACACCACTAGTAACTGGTCACCAACTAGATGCAACACCATTTATTACCACTCTTTGGGCTCGTCCATCCAACCAGTTCCTGACTCAGCA
>VXBP01009357.1:0-10889 GCA_013400115.1 Rhinopomastus cyanomelas | reverse complement strand
TTGATCTGTTGTGCAGCCCCTTCTCTCGGCAGTGATGGATCACTGAAACAGGCTGCCCAGAGAGGTTATAAAGTCCCCTTCTCTGGAGATGTTCAAAACCCGCCTGGACAGGTTCCTGTGTGATGTAATCTAGGTGGTCCGGCTCTGGCAGAGGGGTTGGACTAGATGATCTCTCAAGGTTCCTTCCAACCCCTACTTCTGTGATTCTGTCTGTCCTTATGATTTAGTGTCAAATTCTCGTCCACAAAATCAGGCCAAAAAGAACTGATACTTATGGTTCAGCCGTACTGAACCATTAATGCGTAAATTGCAGGGAAAGACTGTAGTCTAAAATTAAGTGGATTTAGCAGTCACACAAACACTCCTTGATGGGCAGATGGCAGCATCTGTGGGAAGGCAGAAGACACATCTGAGTGTTGTAGTTAATGGTCTTGTTGCCTGTGTATTATTTTCTGGGTGAGTAATGAGATTCTTCCTTCAGTTGCCAGGGTCTGGCATTCAGACTCTCCCTAGTGAGAGCAAACACACGAAGCAAAAAAGAGAAGTATGACAAAAGTCTTACAAAAGTCGCCATTGTTTATGTTGCTGTTCCTTCCCCACTTCCCGTTTTGGAAGATTCAGGAATCAAACACGCACATCTTGGCAGATTGCAAGGATTCAACATAGAAGGTGGTTTTTTAATTCAACACAGAAATACAACACTCATCTCAGGAAAAGTCCTGCTGGACAAAAGTACTAAGGATTCAAAATCATTTGTGTTTGAGGAAATGAACCGTGAAGATTTGGTCAAATCATCACTGTGTTGTTCACGTAGGATACAATAGCAGGTAATAGGTATTTTATGGTTGCAAAAAGCATGGAAAAAATACAAAAGTCCCTCAAGAGTGAACAAAAACAAGAAGCTGTAATGGCCACAAGAGCTGAGCAAATGGCACTTGAAGTTAATATTTTAGTCATTTTGCTAGTGGTGATTTACAGCAGACAATGAGAGCAATGACCCAATTGCTGCTGTTAAACAACCACATCATGAACTTGCTACCAGTAAATGGGCAGAGCAGCATGCCAAGCAATCAGAAATCATCCTTTTCCCCTCAGAAAGCTGAAGTTTTATGGATGACAGACAATCTGATTAACCAGAATATTAGTTGGCCAGGTAGCTGAGTCTCTCTGCTATAGGATGTCACAGCCAGATGGAATAAATTCTACCTAAAAGTCACTTGGGAAGTTCTACCGTGTTGCCCAGAGATCTCACTCACACGTTGAAACTAGTTTGTTCTTTTAATACCAGAGACATTCTAAATGAAGACTGAAACATCAGCTATTAGGTTTGATAGCACTTTAACTCAGAAGTTAATATTTCATGGAGAGGTGGGTCTGTTTCATTCCCTGTTTATCTTCCTTCGACAGTAAGGCACAACCCTGTATCTCTGCAGTCCCTCTCCTCCACAGATTTCAGAATGAACACTTTGAGAGGATGAGACTAGTGACATGTGCAGCCTCTAAACGAGCCAGTGCCCAATGACTCAGCTCTGACCTATTTCTGTTATATCACCGTTAACAACAACCATGCTTTGCTATGGCTGTAAGACTCCAGCTGTGTGTCAAGCGTGTTTTGGAAGGACAAGCCAACACTTCTAGCGTCCATATTCTTATAAGTGCCTGTGTTGATACAGGTCACTTTGCAGAAGTCACAGCTCCTCAGGCAAAGTTTTAAAGAGGCACAGCTTGGGTTTGTGCAGTGGCACAAGGTTGTATAGTGACCTGGGACCTTATGTGGATCCCCACATGTCTCATCAGGATCACAGAATCATAGAATCATTAGGGATTGGAAGGGACCTCGAAAGATCGTCCAGCCCAATCCCCCTGACACAGCAGGATCACCTAGACCGAGTCACACAGGAACACATCCAGGTGGGTCTTAAACATCTCCAGTGAAGGAGACTCCACAACCCCCCTGGGCAGCCTGTTCCAGTGCTCTGTCACCCTCACTGTGAAGAAGTTCTTTCTCAGGTTGATGTGGAACCTCCTATGTTCCAGCTTACAACCATTGCCCCTTGTCCTATCACTACTTGACACTGAGACCAGCCCAGTGCCATCCTCCTGACACCCACCCCTCACATATTTATAGACATCAATGAGGTCACCTGTCAGTCTCCTCTTCTCCAAGCTCAAGAGACCCAGCTCCCTCAGCCTCTCCTCATAAGGGAGGTGCTCCACTTACTTCATCATCCTCATTGCCCTACGCTGGACCCTCTCCAGCAGCTCCACATCCCTCTTGAACTGAGGAGCCCAGAGCTGGACACAACACTCCAGATGTGGTCTCACCAGTGCAGAGTAGAGGGGGAGAAGAACCTCTCTTGATCTGCTAACCACCCCCCTTCTGATCCACCCCAGGATGCTGTTGGCCCTCTTGGCCACAAGAGCACATTGCTGGCCCATAGTCATCCTGCTGTCCAACAGGACTCCCAGGTCCCTTTCTTCTAAACTGTTCTCCAACAGGTCATAAGATTGTGGTCTAGAGAGCCTGACCATGTTGCAACCAAGAGGTTTGGCTGGCATCGGGGGCAATGGGAGGGCAGACACTTTTCAAAATTTTAAACCCAGACTCTAAACTTTTCTGCAGAAAACACACAAGTTAACTGGCAGATTCTCTCAGCTTCTGAGGCAGAACACCAAGTGATGTATTTCTGGATGCAAGCCTGTCCTTTTGAGAGCTATTCTGCACGGAGACAAGTGTGGAAAGAAAAGAAAATGAAGAAATTCCACCTAGGTGTCTTCTTGGCTGGTGTACTCATATCAGATCTCAAATGACTAGTGGGCTGCAGGGAATACAGCCCAGCTGATTAGCTCAGGTTTGTGTTCCTAGTTGCCGACCGTTGTTTCATGGAAACTTGGGTAACTAATCTTGAAGTGATGTTGTGCCCTGCCTCTTCTCCCGCCTCAGTGACTTTCCCCTTCTTCTTCGCGTCTTCACTTCTCTCAATCTTGGACAACACACGCACTGCTGCAGCTGAGAGAATGCTACAGCTTCTGAGAATGTTATCGCCCCTCAAGTTGAAGAAAATTTATATCAAGTGGGAAGATTCGCCTGGACCTGGAGAAACGATGAGAATCCTGAACCTTGAAGATGTATGAGTATTGAGGCTGAAGTCGGATGACCGCTGTGATTTTGGAGAGAAGCAGGAGCTGTCTCTAATGGATGCTTTGGAGGTTCTCATCGCAGTTAACTGTAGAAACAGTGTGACAAAACTCCGTGTGTCTGTGCCTATATCTGTGTGGGGTTGGTCTCTGATGTGTGGTGGGGGAATCCAAGCACAGAGATTGCGCTGTGAGTGGTTCTTGAATCAGATGAGCTGGAGAACATGGTTGGGCAATACCCTTGTGGCAATTACACCAACTGCTTTAATGGAAAAGGAAAGTGTTTCATTATTTTTAAGATCGATTTTAGTGGGACAGTCTGGCTGCAAACAGGAAGCACAGCCAGCATGGGTTTTTCTCCCATGCTCCTGCAACATCACTTCAGTCACTTTTCCCAAACCCCCGAGTCTTCAAGTCGTGGCTCCCAGCGTTTGGGTTGATGAAGGCATTCAGGTGAGCTGTCAGAGAAGTGAGAAGGTTCAGTTAAGACATTTGACTTTCCAGAAGGCCAGGAAACCTCAGGCAACTTCTGCAGGAGCTCCCGGATTAACCGCAGATTAGGAGACAGGTGATAGGAGATCCGTGACTGCCATCTAGTGGTCCTGCGGCAGTCTGCACCCTCGGGTTTCACCTTGCAGTTTTAGTCGGCTCCCATCCAAGAAGATTTGCATTTCGCTTAGATTAGGTGTTTAATCTTTTGCTCTGGAGCTAGAGAATCACATCTTAATTTTGTGTGTTTCTATTAAAAAATTCTATAATGTTAGGCCTTAACACCTAAACTGTGGCAACAAAACCGTACCATTGGGGCACTCCTGAGGGACTGGTCACATCTAAGCAGCAAATCCACAGAAACTGGAATACAGAAAACTTCTTGGAGAAGCAAGAAGCTTGAAC
The DNA here is from genome assembly GCA_013400115.1 of Rhinopomastus cyanomelas. Lineage (NCBI taxonomy): Eukaryota > Metazoa > Chordata > Aves > Bucerotiformes > Rhinopomastidae > Rhinopomastus > Rhinopomastus cyanomelas. Next base: position 6,857 of record VXBP01009357.1, on the reverse strand, counting down.
CTGAGGAAGCTGGAAAAAACTGAGATAATTGTTTGTTTGGGTATGCTGGGTAACAGTGCTGAATTCATTTCTTATCCTCCAGCTAATGTCCCGCTCAGAGTTTTGCTCAAGCTCTCAAAACTCTAGCCATCAGAAAGGTCAATCTACTGCTCTTCAGGGATGCTCGTTAGTCTCCTGCCAGGCAAACCAGAGTTTTTGCCCTAAGAAGCATTCCCAAGTAATCTGAGAAGTCACAGCCCCAATGCTGACCTTTCCCTCTCTCCTTCACCACTCTGTCCTAATTCTTCTTGTAGTTCCTATGTGTTACATCTTGGAAGAGCTCAAATAACATCCCAGGTTATTTTTAGAGAAAACTCAATAGCAAGACAGAGCTGTCATCACATTATGTCTACAGAAGGACAGACATTCAAATACACAGATATTTTCTCCCTTTAATATTTTATCCTCCCTGCATCAGCCCCTTTATCTCTCTCTGTGAGGTTGTAGCAGAACCTGGGAATCCCTTTATCATCACAGAAAAGTTGGAGTTGGAAGGGACCTCAAGACACCAACAAATTCACCCCCCAATCCTGCCAAATTAGGGCTGCCTAAAGCACGTTGCACCCAGCTGCATCCAGGTAAGATTTTAATATCTCCAGAGAAGGAGAATTCACAGCCTTTCAGGACAGCTTATCCCAGGGCTTTCGGACTCACTCCTTATTTCTAAAGTAACCTTCTTGACTTCCAGCCTGCGTCCAGTGCCCCTTGTCCTGTCTCTGGGCACAACTGGAAACAGTGTGATACCACCCTCCCTGCAGCCACCTGCAGATATTTGGACTCATAGAATCATTACGGACTGGATCAGGTCTTTTCTCAGTCCTCAAGGCAAAGCGGTCTGAGCTCTCTCAGTCTTCTCTTGTAAGAGAGATGCTCCAGGCCCCCAGCCATCTTCACTGCCCTCTGCTGGACTCTCCAGTAGTTCCCTGTCTCTCTTGAACGGAGGAGCCCAGAACTGGACACAGGACTTCAGATGTGGCTTCACCAATGCGGAGTAGAAGGGGAAGATGATCTCTCTAGACCTGCTGGCCGCACACTTCTTAATGCACCCCAGAATACCACCGGCCTTCTTGGCCATAAGGGCACATTGTTGGCCCATCGCCGACTCATGGCCAGCTCATTGTCCACTAGAACTTCAAGATCTTTCTCTTCAGGGCTACTCTCCAGCAGATCTACCCCTAACCTATACTGGCGTTGTTCCTCCTCAGGTACAGGGCCCTACACTTGCTCCTGTTGAGCCTCATTAGGTTCCTCTTCATTCAGCTCTTCAGACTGTCCAGGTCATGCTGGATGGCAGCCCAGCCCTCTGGGGTGTCAGCCACTCCTGCCAGCTTTGTACCATCAACAAACTTCTGAGAGGACACTGTCCCCTCATCCAGGTCATTGATGAATGTGTTGAACAAGACTGGACCTATACTGACCCCTGGGGGTCACTGCTGGTCATAGGTCTCCAAGTTGACCATGACTCTCTGAGCTCAGTCACACAACCAGCTCTCGACCCACCTCACTGTCCACTCATCCAACCCACTCTGCATGCTGCTCCTAATGAGGGTGTTGTAGAACACACTATTGAAGCCCTTGCTGAAGTCAAGGTAAGACAAGATCCCCTGCTCTCCCCTCACCTTCCCAGCCAGCTATAACATCATAAAAAGCCATCAGATCAGTCAAGCATGATTTTCCCTTGATAAATCCAAGCTGACTACTCCCAGTAACTTTCTTCTCTTTCTGATGTTTGAAGATGGCATTCAAAAGAAATAGTTACATCATTTTTCCAAGGATGGAGGAGAGACTAACCAGTCTGTAGTTTCCCAGGCGATTCTGCCTTCCCTTCTTGAAGGCTGGAGTAATGCTGTCCTTCCTCCAGTCCTCAGCACCTCTCCTGTTTTCCATGACCTTTAAAAGATGATGGAGAGTAATCTGGCAGTAACATCTGCCAGCTTTCTCAGTGCTTGTGGGTGCCTCCCATCAGGGCCCTGGATTTATGGATGTCCAGCTTAGATAAGAGCTCTCCAAACCGGTCCTCTACTGAGGGACACTCATCTTTTCTCCAGACTTTGTCTCTTCAAGGTTTGGGCTTCATGAGGGCTGTCTTTAGCAGTGAAGACAGAAGCAAGGAAGGCATTCAATAACTCTGTGTTCTCTGTGTCTTCCACCACTAGGGCACCCATCTCATTCATCAGCAGGTCCATATTTTCCCTAGTTGTCCTTTTTCTATCGACATACTAGAAAAAAGCCGTTCTTACTGTCTCTGATGGCCCTTGCCAGGTTTAATTCCAGGTTTGATTTAGCTGTCGTGATTGCATCCTTGCATTCTCAACAACATTCCTCTATTCCTCTTGAGTGGCCTGTCTTGTTTTCCATATTTGATACATTTCTCTCTTTCTTCTGAGTTTTTGCAGAAGATCCTTACTTATCCGTGCAGGTCTCCTGCTTCCTCTGCCTGCATCCTTCACCTTCTGCCAGCTGTATTGCATACAGACCTAAGCATAAACTCACCTCAGTTGTAAGGTCCTGATTTAGCAGATCTGCTACAGAGGGACATCCTTCCCCATAGAGCACCTGAAGCCCAGCTGAGCACTGGCCTGACTTCCTCCCTGAAGAGTGACCGTACTAAGACGCCCACAATTTTCCTTGTTGTGTCCTGGAAGCATCAGCAGTAACATCAATTACCACCTGCTCTTTTTGGATTAAAAATACTGTCTGTGGTTACACACATCTGAAATGCCAATCACACTGGAGAATACCTTTCAAGTATATCATTATATTAAGAAAAATGAAAGACTAGGCTAGCTTTCTCCAAGGATCTAAAGGGATACTCAAATTCTTTCTGAAATAAACTTAGAAGAAACAAGTCAGTGTGCTGAGGGGGCAGCTTGTTGTAGAGCAGAGATTGTTGTCCCTTTGTGCCAGCTGGCTGGCTTTGCTTTGCCAACAGCACAGAGAGGTTTACAGTGCAGTTTTCTAAGAACCGAATGCAGCTCCTCTACGGTTATGTCTGTGAGCGATTGCAGAAGGCTCCAAAAAGGTATCAGCACATGAGCTGCCCACATGAGCAAAGCCCCTGTTACACTTGAATCGTTCAGTCTAATTTGTGTGTTTTCTGCAGAAAAGTGTAAAGTTTGGGTTTCAAAAGTTGAAATGTGGCGGCACCTCCACTGTCCCACTATTCTCCCCCTTCAGTGACTCGCACCTTCTCTCCATCTTGGAATGTTGGGAGCTGTCTTGCTGCCACTGAAAGAGAATGTTGTTGCTTCTGAGAATGTTATGGCTCCTCAAGTTGAAGAAAATTTACAGCAAGTGGGAGGATTCACCTGGACCTGGAGAAAATGTGAGAAACTGTGAGAATTCTGACCCTTGAAGATTTATGAGGCTCGAGACTGAAGTTGGACGACCGTTGTGATTTCAGAGAGAAGCTACAATGAAGATAATAATGAAGATGTTTTGGACATTTATCTCAGTACTGTGTAGGAGCAGTGTGATGAAGCACCATATGTCTGTGTCTATATCTTTTGTGGAGTTTTTCTCTGATGTGTGGTGGGGGGAGTGAAGTTAAATGTCTTGGTGCCCTTCTTCCCCAAAATTGAGTCAGTTGCCTGCAGTGCCTGCAGATTTGTAAGTGGTTTTGTTAAACCCTCCCTTTGTGTCTGATGCTTTGGCTAAAATCTTGTGGTTGAAATATAGTTGAGGTGTCTGATGACCCAGGTGGGACATGTGGGGATCTAGACAAGGACCCACAAGACAACACTGCACTACCACTGCTACACCACTACCACCATACACTATCCCAGCCTGTTTCTTCCCTGTGAAATGTAAGTTTAACATTACTGTTAAGCAACCCACGTGTTTGATGGTGCATGCACATTCAAATTACAGTGCATTCAAAACTGTTTGTTGTTTACACATCCTTCCAGGTATGTGTTGGGTTGTGTTTGCAGACAGTGAGCTTCTGTGACTTAAGGAGTCCTGCGTGCTGATTCGAGTAAGATCAAACACCAACATAATGCTTAAGGGTCAACCTCCTATTGAGGAAGATGGACTCTACAGCTCTCATATCTCTTGGCAGCTCAAGCCTGATTTTTCCTGCTGAAAAAATTGAACTTTTTTGGCCAGACTTAACAGAAACTTTACTTGATTTCACACAAGCTTTTTTAAATTGATACAGACTCAAAGAATCATAGGATCATTGAAGCTGAAAAAGGAAGATCATTCAGTCCAGCCATTAACCCAACTTCCCCAAGCCCACTGCTAAGCCCTGCCCCTAAACTTCAAATCTATATGACCTTTAAACTCATTCAGGGAGGGGGTGCCCCTCCCTGGGCAGCCTGTTCCATGGCCTGATGATCCTTTCAGCAAAGTTTTAGTCCGTGTCCAACCTAACCTTCCCCTCACACAACTTGAGGCCATTTCCTCTTGTCCTATAGCCATTAATTCTGAGAAGAGACCAACCTCCACCTCTCTACACCCTCCTTTCAGGTAGTTGTTGACAGTGATAAGGTCTCCCCTCAGCATCCTTTTCTTCAAACTGAACAGTCTCAGTTCTCTTAGCTTCTCATAAAGCTTGTTTTCCAGACCCTTCACCAACCTCGCTGCCCTTCTTTGGAGCCGCTGCAACACCTCCATGTGTTGAGGTGCCCAAAACACAGATATGACCAGTAATTTACAGAATGAGGCAAGGATAAAGTGGAGCTGATGGGAAAAGTTAGGAGTGGAGTTCTCACTGTCCCCCAGTGTTCGTGGGAGATAGACTTTCATTCTGCTTGTGTTAGTTGCACGAAAATTTCAGGGCATTTTGCCTTCCTAGAGCAGCACAGAATGAAGAGTGAGACACTACAGCTCAGGGACACAATAACAAATGCAGCAATTGCAGCAGGAGTGTTTGAAAAGACTCCTGAAACAAGCATTATGGATCCTGTCTTTGAACCACTACGGAAAATTCCCTGCTTGGAAAGATACAACTGCGTTTCTAGTCCCTACAGAAAGATTTAAAGAAGTGTAAAATCAAACATAATCTGACTTAAATAATGAGACTGGAAACACAGAGCAACTGTGGGTTTGAGATTTTGTTTTTGCTGGAATCTCAGTGCTAAAGCTTTCTTCCATTTCTTAAACACAAACATCTGTCCCTCATGCAATTGTTTCACAGCATGATTTTGCTGTGTTGTCCCTCCTTAAAATTCTCAGACTGTACTTATGTAAAGTGTAGGATCATGATGGGCTGAAATTGATTGCAGATGGCAAGAAGACAACAATACACAATGGTTTCACTGGCCACAAAATAATGGACCTTAACCATATTGTATGAGGCTTCTGAGCACTCAGCCAGCTTTTTTAAAGGAGGGGAATGGGCTGTTGGCCAGTTAATTTGTTTTAGCTTCTGCACCCCAGTTCCACTAATTCTGAAAACACACATTTACTTAAACATCAGCAGAACTTTTTTTATGCTGCTAGATCTGGATTTAAAATACAAATCTGTGGAGCACATCTCTGCAGCTCCGAGAGCATTGTTGGTGACTCTATAGTGGGAAAAGAATTCATTCCCCAAGATCAGAAATGAGGCAGGAACACACCCCTTTGAGCTTTAAACCACAAAGGGAATGTATAAGGATAACCCTCACAAGTTCTACTTCTCCACAGGCTCTAAGTTATGCCTACAAAATGCTGCAAATTGCTAGCCATGTTGTTAAAACAGTGGCCAAAGGAACACGAGGGCTTCTTATGCTTTAAGATCTGGCACAGACAACCTGTGAAATACAGGGCTCAGAGTTTTAAGAGAAGTTTTAAGAAGGAAGTTTTAAGAGACACTGGGTCTCAAGGCTATGCGATTATGCCTAACCAGTTCCCTGTCTCCTGCGGTTAGGGGTTGTAGGGCAGTTGCTTTGAGTTGGACTTAATGATCTTGAAGGTCTTTTCCAACAGGATGACTCTGTGACATGTTTTCCATCCCATCCATGACTTTTTTCTGTTTGCTGGTATCTATTTATTTTTGCTACTATTAAAATGAAGAACTACCACCTGCTTTTCCTTGTGAGAATTTTTTCCTTCTACATGTTTATAATGTCTTGGGGTTGTTGGGGTTTTTTTTAATGAATTTTTTTCACTTGAATTTATCTTCATTGTTTTGGCTGCATTACTCACTTCATGATGGTGTTACTTCTTTCCCAAATACCCCTTCTTCATTCTACAGTGCACCTGTTTGCTCTCCCCAGGGGTGCCCACAAGACTGTAAGTGCAGTAGAAGTCTGCTGCTGGGGGCAGTGGAGAAGGAGATGCTGAGGCCAGGCCACGTCTGACACATGGGAGGCTGGTCACATCACAAGCATTCACATGTGGGTGAGCACCCTGCCTCCTGGCTGCAAGCTGAGGAAGGAAACAGCTTGTGGAGGCTCATTTCATCCCACTGGCTTCACCACAAAGTCCTCCCCTTTTACTCACAGTTTGTCCAGAGCTTACAGAAATCAAAACAACATAATTTTCACAGTAGCATTGAAATTCAACGAGTAACTGAGTGGAGATTTGAGTAATATTTCAATTAGTTGCAGAAATGTGCAGTCCATGTGCCCAGAAGGACCTTTCCACCAGCTCAATTTAATTTTAAAAACTATTGATACAGCAACTTTAGATTTACAGCAGTTTGTTCTCAAACCTTGTAGGGCTGTATCATGGAAAAAACTGCACAGAATTTGCTTATCCAGTAGGCAATGAGCTATGTTTTAGAAGCAAAAGTGTTCAGTGAATACAGCAGTCACAGAATCACGTAATGATTGAAGCTGGAGAAGACCTCTGAGCAGATCAAGTCCAGCCCATGACCTAACATCACCACA
>VXBP01009352.1:0-15193 GCA_013400115.1 Rhinopomastus cyanomelas | reverse complement strand
ATTTGGAGGAGGAAGTTGTCATCTATGCAATCCTTCAAGTTTTCAATCCAGTCTGCTGCCCCAAAGACATAACTTCTTTCCCTAATAGGAATTAGTTATTTCTAAATTATTATAAATAAGTTATTTACTTATTCCTTGTTTATTTGGATTTCATGAAAAACTGCACCCAAGCCTGTGGTTTACATACACCATGATGTGCATTGCAGCACGGACATTCCTGCAGAGATCTCTCTGAATATGTAGGGACAGTGAGTGGATGATTCGCAGCTGCTGCCAGCTGAAATGCACGCAGCAAAAAGTACTGACAAAGACACCCAGAATATTCACAGAAAGACTCCTGACGTCTTCCAGTGCCAGACAAAGCTCTGCTTTCCCAACAGATAACCTACTGCAACCCTACTTGTTGCAGTCTCATTTAGCCAGTAGTTCAGCACCATTGCTGTTAATCAATCAAGTTTGGGCTGAAATTTCTTTTCATGTAAGTGGAAGGTTTTGGATGAGCACAAAAAATCAGGATTAAGGGAACTACAAATGGAAACTACTGCATTTCCTTTTTGCTTTCACACCTGAATAAACAATCTCCACTGTCCTGTCTTATCTTTCCCAGTGTAATGGAATTTAATAAATGAAAGAGTAAGTGCAAAATAATCACATTTATATAGGTCCAAATTGTGCATACGTCTATTAAGCTAAGAAAGAAAATGAGCATGCTAAGTATAAACATTCAAAACATACATTTACTTCTCTGTTCCTTTTTTCTTTGAACTCTATGAGTCAGCAGTATAAGGAAGTCTGTAATCCATGGCAAGACACACACCAGAACCAGGAAAACAGCCACCTGCAAAGCCTCTGCAGCCACAGCAGAGGTACAGTAAAAGAAAAAAAACCTCTTAAAGAGTCACTTTGAAAAGTACTGAGGCACAGCATTCATCTTCACCGTGGGGAACGAAAAGGAAGGATGTTACAGGGTCCAAGACACGCTGTGGTAGTTTGGAGAATGAAGTCTCCCCGGGAAGGCACGCATCTTTCCTGTTAAATGCTTTGACCCTCACACTTTGCCTGTTTGGGGAAGTTTTGAAACAATTGGCTGAACTCCCATCAGGCTGAAAACAAGAACATATTACAAGCACAGAAAGGAGTATCAGGAAAACACTTTTATGAGCATTTGAAGAGATAAACCAGTTCAAAAAGAAATTAAATAAATTCCTGGTGGACCAGTTTATCAGCAGCTATTCAACACCCACCAGCTGGCTCCAGATCAGGGATTCTCTGAGCAGCTGAAGGCTGGAAGTAGGGGAGGTGGAATAGGAGAAGTGTTTGTTGTTAGTGACCATTCAAGGCAGGATGCTGGACCAGGTCTAGCCCAGTATGGCCTTCCTTATGACCCTACAGTCTGTCATTCAAAAACTCTGTGCCATATTCCCTGTCACTCAAATTCTCAAGTGCAATGAGCGTGACTGCATGACAGCAGAGCAGTCTGATGTTATCAGTTCTCTGAGTGCTACTAAATGGTTACTCGGACCCCGTCCTGGAAGAAGGTTCTTTACCACGCTCTGGAAAATTACAGCTCTCCTTTTCTCTCTGCAAAAGCCCATTAAAAAATTTCTTCATGGTCTGGATGGCTACCAGGTCACCAATGGTCTGATGTTTCTAACACAGCTTACAGGTAAAGGGGGGCATGTTTTATGTCAGACAGTACTCAGCTGTCTGACATCTCCTTCTTTAATGTGCTAGCTCACTATCAGTTGCATTTCAGGTGAAAATTATTGTAGTCTGGTTTATTTTTAAACATGTCCCAAGTGGAGATTCAGAGGAGCAGACTGGTGGGGGAGGGGGGAAGGGTGCCTCTCCTTCTTGCTCTGTGAACCTAGATACACCTTCATTACAGGTCCTCTAGCATATGCAAGTATTGTACTCCCATGCACAAGTGTGTGCCTATTCCAGTTTGTACTGGTTTGTTTCATCTGGCTCTGTGTGAACACACCCGTTTATTTCACAGAACGTACAAAGTCTGAAAGGATTTTTCATTATTTATTCTATCAGATTATAGCAAACTGAGCACTAAAAACATAATTTAAAATATGCCCTCAAAACAAAACAAAAATTATGAAGATGAATCTGCATTGTAATTCTACTAATTAGTGACAGAAGGTACAAATCCTGTGATACTGTGAAACTGTCACCAATGCCAAGGATAGTAACCTCCTGAGCTTGGGCTGTAGTCTTGGCTCATGGCATAATGCAGAAAGTCCCGAGGGATCTGGAAGCCTTCCAGTGGCCTGTGATCACCTGCACATGAACAGCTACTCTGCCCAGAAACCCCAAAGCTCCACATGACAGCTTCCTCAGCTGCCAGACACACCACTGGCTAAACCTCCACCACAAAACCAGAGAACCACTGTGCAAGTTAAGACCGTGGAGCATCTGACCTGTCAGTGTGGCCCCTAACAGTGCCCCAGAGAACCCACAAGGGATGCTGTAACTGTGCTACTTTTACTTCCCCAGAACACCCTCTTCTTCCAGAACTTTGTGGACTTCCTGCATGGGAGGCAGCACCTCTGATTTGCTCCAATTTGCTGTTACGAAGATACATTATTTTTTTTTAACATTGTTTATTCTGTACCCTCTGTGACTGCAGAACAAGGTAGTTTGAGTGAAACCATCACAAGACACATTGACAGTTGTTCCTGTTCATCTTTTGCACACTTTTCACAACACAGCCTTCTCTTGGCGGGCAGAAATGTCTTGTCACAGAGTACTCCCAGTGCACAAGACTGCAATCTTTGCTTTCCCGGGATCATGGGAGGACACATGAACCACCACAGAAAGCTTTCCTCATGTGGAATTCCACATAAATGAACCAGTCTCTATTTTGAAGCTGCGGTGAGCTGCAGCCAGCTGTGCCATTGTCATCAGGCTGAAGACATGTGCTAGAAGAACTTGCTCTGAAGTGCCACAGTCTTGCCTTTAATGACGAGACACACCAGTATCTTTTGACATCCTTCCCATCAGGATAAGAACCTTCTCCTACAGTCAGTGAGTTAACCACTATACTACAATTTCATACAGCAGATGTGAGATCCTTGGGACGCCAAAAATAGACTGGATGACAAATTCCTCTTTCTGGATTTTCCCACCTTAACTATTAAAATCATTCAGAGAAAAGACTCAGGAGAGTGTCACCCATCACTGATGTCATATTATTAATTAGCTAAATATAACTCCTCCAATGGGAAAGCTCCTAGTAGGTTTCAGGACAGCTCTGCATGCTAAAAAGAAGGGACAAGAGGAGGATGTAAGACATTGTGTGTCAAAGCTGTGTATTAAGATCAAGATCAAAGGTTCCATTTCCCAGAGAGAGTGGTGAAGTGCCCCAGCTCCAGCACTGGTGCTTAGGGTGCTTTGGGGGCTGAGGTTAGGTACCACGACATGACCCCCAGAACAGACAACACACAGCAGGGGGAACAAGCTAGCTCTAGGGCTAGGACTTATGAAAGTGGTAGGAAGAAGAAGGAGACAGCAACTGAGCAGGCACTAATATGCTGTTTTTTCTTGGTGACTTAGCTCTCTTGGAGGAAATTTCCACGAGCACAGTGGACTGTGACAGTAGGTGAAATGCCATACATTGAGCCATGCCCTGTTGGAAAGCACTGAGTTAGTAAAGGTGACATAAAAAGGGAGAAAAAAAAGAGTTCTCAGAGCTCTTATCTGCACAAACACCTTGTTCCAAGGTGCTCTGGCAACAAACGAATCTAGTCACAAAGATGCATAGTAACTAGTAAGCATTTTCCATTATTATCAAGCCACTTTCCATTATTTACTGGAAATCCTGGCTGGCTGGGGAGGGCCCAGTGGACTGGAAGGTGGCAAATGTAACACTTGTCTACAAGAAGGGCAGAAAGGAGGATCCAGGAAACTGTAGACCTGTCAGTCTGACCTCAGTACCAGGGAAGGTCACAGAACACATCCTCTCAAGTGCCATTGTACTTCACACACAGGACAACNGGGAGGTGTAGCTGGAGAGCAGGCTGGCAGAGAGGGACTTGGGGGTTCTAACTGACAGGAAAATGAATATGAGCCAGCAGTGTGTCCAGGTGGCCAAGAAGGCCAATGGCATCCTGGCTTGTATTAGAAACAGTGTGGCCAGCAGGAGTAGGGAGGTTATCATCCCCCTAGATTCAGCACTGCTGAGGCCACATCTTGAGTACTGTGTCCAGTCTTGGGCACCTTGGTACAAGAGAGATGTGGAGGTGCTACAACAGGTGCAGAGGAGGGTAACTAGGCTGGTGAGGGACCTGGGGAATAAATGTTGTGAGGAGAGACTGGAAGAGCTGGGGGTCTTTAGTCTGAAGAAGAGGATGCTGAGAGGGGACCTCATCACTCTCTACAACCACCCAAAAGGACGTCGTGGAGAGGTTGGTGCTCGTCTCTTCTCACAAGCAATTAGTGATAGAACAAGAGGGAATGGGTTCAAGTTACAACAGGGTAGGTGTAGAGTAGATATTAGGAAGATTTTTTCCACAGAGAGCGCAGTCAAGCACTGGAATGGGCTTCCCAGGGAGGTGGTTGAGTCACCATCCCTGGATGTGTTTAAAGATCATTTGGATGACGAGTTGAAGGATCTGTTTAGGGGTGAATTTATAAGGTAGGGTAGATGGTTGGACTCGATGATCCCAGGGACTTTTCCAACCAGAGTGATTCTGTGAGTCTGTGAATTCTCTTAATACCAGAAGCACGCATGTCCTCTTCTTTTTCAAATAGTTCTCAACTGCACCCCAAAAATCAGGCATAAGAACAGCAAGGAAAAAAATATTAGAACCAGGGCTGGAGTTCTAAAAGGTCAGCAGTTGAACACTCCTACTTTCCCAGCAGTGCGTGTTTCCAGTAAAAGACAAAACATTTTAACTTAATCAACAGAAGTATTATTTTCTTCTGAAACAGAAGTACAAAACTGCTTCAAGATGAGTACAAAACTCGTAATGAAACAAAGTACAGAAAGAAAATTCCACAAATGCAGATGTATTCCCACACCCAAATTTCATGATACGAATTCCTGAAAATTGTGAAAAAGACTCAGGAACCTGAAACATAAATTTGGAAATATTTGTATGTGGACACAGCTCTGCGCAAAGAAATGCAGAAACCAGAGATATAAAAACTTAAGTATATTTGTTACAAACATAATAGAGAGTCATAAGTCCAGATCGATTGTTTGTCTCCATTCTTTGGACACGAAGTGGTTCAGGAGAGAAAAAAGCCAGCTGGGGATTACTTTGGGTCTGAAGACATAAAGAGCATTTATTTATGCAAGTAAACATCAGAAATGCTCTTGATTTGCAGGAAAACAATGCCCAAAATCCGGTATTACTGCAGGCAAGAAAAGAAATAGGCACCGACAGTGTTGGCAATAGTAGCCAATGCGATGACCCGCAGCTGCAAGTCATTCATAAGCAGTTCAGGAACAACTCCTGTGCATGGCTTACGGCCTCTCTGGACACATGTTGCTGGGTTTTCTGAAAATGCAGCTGTAGGAGGAAGCAATCAACATCTTGCACTGAAGCCACCGTTGCCAGCTCCACAAATCTCTGTGCAAGAAAGCAGAGGAGTTTACATTTCTCCACTGTCATTTCTATTCATACTGAACTTTGTTTTGAAGCATGTAACTCAAGTGAGATGAAACAATCACCTCAGATATGATTGATATAAATGTATATAAATTTACTCTACATATGCCTGAGCAGCAGTGCCAAACATAAATGTAGCGTAGCATTACCAGGAAACTCATGTACTCCCCACTGGTGATCTTAAATTACTGTGCTAAGTGGGCAATGCTCTGACTCAATACACCCCTCAATGCTCTCAATACACCCAGAGCTGGACACAGTACTAAAGATGTGGCCTCACCAGTATATTCAGGTATCACACGACAAACATGCTCCCTGAAAGAGCTTCAAAACTTATGCCACAGAATCACAGGATGGTTTAGGCTGGAAGGGACCTCAAAGACAATTTCATTCCAACCCCCTTGCTGTTGGCAGGGACATCTCTCTCCCACTAGATCATGCTGCTCAATGCCCCACTCAACCTGGCCTTGAACACTTCCAGGGATGGGGCATCCACAGCCTTCTTGGGTAACCTATTCCAATGCCTCATGGTGAAGAACTTCCTAACTTCCCATCTAAATCTATCCTCTTGCAGTGTCAGGCCATTGCCCAAAACTGTCAACCTAAATAAACCTCCAGACACGCCAAACTGAACGTGTCTTATTTAGAAGCGTGGCCATTTGGAGAACTTCCCCAAACGAGAGTTTTCTCTTCCTCTTACATCCCAGAAGCAATGTCAGTAGAAGTTTCTACTGGTTTCATTCTTGTTAAACCATGTGTGAAAGTAGTAGAAAGAATACAATTTGAGTGAATCTAAGAAACAGGTATCCTAAAATAAAGTACAAATACTACTGACACCTCTGTCCCACTTGGCAGGAGAAAGCAATCTGCCAGTTCCCAGCTCACAGCCCTTGGCTGTTTCCTGGCTGAGACTTCTCCTCGGGGCCATCTGTGAAGTTTTCCCATCAAAGAGCATGAGGGAACAGCATGCTCTGCCCCAGGAGGAGGACAAAGGCCAGCCAAAGTTCTGACTGGTCTGCAGCTGTTGACTGCAGCTATGCAATGGCACTCATCCCTCACCACGAACATTTTCAAAAGGGCCCAGTCTTCCAGACACAGAAACTTAAATAACGAGCATGTTTAGAAAGAGTCCAGTTCTGGTTCTACCATGAAAGGCTACATACTCTGGTCTCCAAAAACACTTGAACCTCTCTCACAGTGTAAGCCAGAATCTGGCACAGGCTGGATACAAGTTACTGAAATGTGCTGATGGTTTCTAACATGTAAGCTCATTATTTTTCTGGTCTAATGAGTTGAACTCATCAGATGTCAGCGTCTTCCTCTAATGACAGACAGCCTATGCTTTCTGTGTCTGTTGGGATACATACACTTATTAATACACTTCTTTATTGCTATCAGTTAATTCAATCAAACTTTGTATTTTACTTCTAACACTCTTTTCCCACCAGTTACAACCAGTATGAAGCCTTGACACAAAATATCCCATTGCTGGCATCTGACTTCAAGAGCACCAGTGAGACTTCCGGAGACTGCTGGGCTTCTCCGCACAGAAATAAACCAAGAGCCTGAGGATACCTCCTTTCTGGAACAGGGTGCAATGAAAACAGCCTTGTATCTAGTGGGTGAGATCATCATTCCTATCCCCTTTGAAGAAGGTTTCAGGATGGGAGATCGGCTGCTGGGCTGGAGTCAGGTTAGATTCCCGCAGCTGGAGGAAAAGCCTGTGATTGAACTCCCCATCCTGAAAGGTTTGCAGATTTCTGCGCATTATCTTAATGCTTCAAACACTAAAACTTGAGAAGCAGATTTTGCTGTCTAGGACTTACTTTCTGCTACACTTTTCCACCCGCTAGCATGCCCCTTGAGCACGGAGTAGGAGGCAGAAGCAATACTTACACCAGATCCATGACTTAAGACACTAAGCCAGGGGTTCTCAAACTCTTTAACCAGGGGGCTGGTTCACTGTCCCTCAGACACTGTTGGGGGCCGGCCTATAGCTTGGAAAACAATGAACATATTCCTGTGCACACTGCACGTATTTTATTTGTAGTAGTGCACAAGAAACAGGAAAAAGAATGCAATATTTAAAATGAAGAACAACTGTAACCAACAAAACCAATATTTCAGTGCGCGCTTCCCACTGGTGCTGGCTGGTTGGTGCTGCCTGCCCGGTGCTGCCCGGGAGCTGGAGGGAGAGCCCGGGGCGCCGCCCACCTCGCTGATGCCACCGCCCCGCTCCTCAGCCCGGCCCGCAGTCGGCAGGGAGTCATCTGCGGCTGCTCGGTTCCCCCCGGGCCGGGAGGGGGTGTTCTGTAAGTACCGGTGGGCTGCACTGAGGACCCTGGGGGGCCGTACCCCGCCTATGGGCTGGGGTTTGAGGACCCCTGCACCAAGGCCATTTTAAAACATGTAATTCAAGAAGCTTGGCTGAAAAACTCGGAGTTGTTTCAATGACCTACATTAGCCCATGGATTTCTAGCAGTCTTGAGTGTGACAGCCCCTTTTTTAGCAAAAATGCTACCAGTAGAAATTCTAAGACACCGGCATCTCCTACCAGTTTTTCCTAAAAGATTAAAGTCTCTGTTTCCAACACTGTGAAATATTGCTGCACAATGAATTATGTCTTCAGCAAATGAGATACAGGAGTTTCAGTTCTCTTGCTGCTCAGCTAAGTCAAATTAGTGCTTGGTGCTATCTGTGAGTGATGTTTAATGGAGGTCACCTCCATCATCCCTTCAGTGTTGTTTACAGGGAAATGCTAAGAGAAGGAAAACGTGGCTATTCTTAGTTACTGCCAAAAAGTGAGAGCTCAGGGATCAGATTTGTGGAGCAAACAGGTACTGCACACAGACACACACACACTTACTGACATATTTTGCTGTGAATAAGCAACGATGAAGTACTCATAGACAAGTTGCCCAAAGCTATTCTAAGCAATCGCCAATTTTTAACTGTCTGAAGATGTATTCAGTCGTAAGCACTAGGATTGTTCTCAGTAATCTCTACCACTGTTTGTGCAAATGTGAAAATAAATAAATGGCTAGCAATGGTGTGCTACATGGCAAGTTACAAGACAAAAACACTTTTTACTGTGTTACTGGTAACTCAGAAGCATCCTTCTGCTAGCAAACATATAGACCAAAGTATTCCTTCACTGGTAAGCTCATATTTCAACGCAGAATGATCACCTAATGTGCCTTGATTCCTGTTATTAATTCCTCTTGTGAATATGCATTAATTCTGCTTTCTCTTTCCAGTAACAAATGAAAATCAATACAGACCAGAAGAAAAAACCTTTTCCTTTGATTTATTATAGAATCGTAACCCAGAAGTATGACAATGGCACTTCTGCTGCAGCAGGGAGTAAGAACTGATTTGTGTTCGTCCACGTTCACATATTCAGCTCCTGAAGCTTCTGATTTTTCTAAACAGTCACCCCTTCACTTATTAACTGTATTGAATGGGTTTGCTCTGCAGCCTAGAGCAAGAACAAAATCAGTAAGATCTGGTAGCAGGCATCAATTCCCTGATTGAAAATGTGTTTATGACAAGACAATTTTCCAGAATTAAGCCCAAGCTGGTTAAAATGTGCAAAGTCCGGTTTGAGACAACCAAGTACTGCAATTGAATCATTGATGTTATAATGAGAATGAGAAAGAGAATATTCCAACAGGTTTTTAATGGATACTTTTGTCCACACTAAGCTGCTCTTTTTTTCCTCAACGACATTCCTTACTAATAAGGTTCTTGCAAGACCTTCCCTTCTTAACCCCTTTCCTGTACAGTACCCCGGATTGTTTCTTAGTATTTTACATTACGTAATTACCCAGTTATCTGAGGAGATTGGGAAGAAAAACAACAACAAAAGGTTCTGCTCCCCCTCTACTTACAGCATATACTAACAGCAAATAGGTACTGGGCTGCCTTTGTTTTCCTTGCTGTTTATTCAAGCTGTTTCCTCTGTGGGGACTAAAATATTTATACCTGCTCCTCTGAAAAGCTCAGCCAAAGAGACTAAGATCACAGTCCCTAATGAATTTCAATGGACCCTGAATACCTCTCTCAAATGCCTTGGAAAAACCCAGCCATTACTTCTTAAAGCAAATTAGTATTTTCACTTCCTCACCATTGATTTGTATGTCTGTTTCCTCATTAAACTCAGGTAATGTAAGTACCTCAGGGGAAAATAAGGATGATGTGGTATTTGTCTGGGTCACAGTGGGAGTAGTTGGGATGCTTTTTATGATGATAGTCAGAGAACCTAAGTAACGGTTATTCACTGGAAATAGTGGCAAAGCTCTGAAATGGATGAGCCATGATTTGGAAAACTGCTCTGAATTCAGAATTTGGAAGTGCAATCCTGAACTGTGCACATTGCATTCCCGCTCACAGAAATAGGTTTCCATTCCTCTAATTAGTTCCTGCCATGTCTGAAGGCAGGTAGTCCCTAATTATCCAAATGAGAGCAGCTCAGGAAGTCTTTTTCAGCTCTTAGTGATTCTCTTTGTTGTGTCCGTTTTCATGGTCAAAGCCTGCTTAGCCTGCAAGTTACACATTTCAGGTGATACTTCACGGCAGAAGCAGAGAAAATAGAATCAATTCGCCCATGAACAACAAGCACATTTGCAAGGGGCCAGCTAGCACACACATCTTTCTTGTTACTACAGTGTGAGCTCTTCGCTGATGTCACTGCTGTCCCCCTCCCTGCGGGGCTCCCAGCCTGGAGTTCACACACCCAGAAACATGTTTCAACTCACCACATGCAAGGTGCAGTATTGCCAGGGAGGATTTTTAACACCTGTCTCTTTCTCTTCCTTTTAGATGCTCCTCTTCCCTATACTCTCCAAGCTTTATCTCTGTGAGAGCTGGTGTGGCTACAGCCAAGGGGCCAGCAAGCACTTCCCAGACCTGCTCTGTGACTCAGCATCTAGCAGGCCTTCAGGATCCCAGAAACCAGCACCTCCAGTGCCCACCTGCTTGAAATATTCCTTAAACCCAGGACTGGCAGGTTTCCCAAGTTCGGGAAGGAAGGGTGATGACAAGATGCACCCCTGGGCAAGAGCAGGCAGGGTACAGTTCGCCTGTAACCTGCACAGCTCTACACAGCACGTGCTCCCACACCCTACCGTGCATCCAGAAACACCACTTCAGCCCAATGACTGCTTGACACACTTTAAGTCAGGCAATATTAGCAATGCCTGATCTGTGGTACAACATTTATCCAGCTGATTATTGGGTAATTAACAACCAAGCACACACTGATGACTGAGGCAGGGATCCATGTGTGTTTGTGTGCAGTGTGCCATAAGGACTCAGTGACCCGAACCTGCCTCATCAGGTGTTATTAGATGTAAATGTAACATCACAACATGAACTCCAAAGGAATGACAGTGCAGTGCTGTGGGTGTCTGCGCTGTTTACTGTCCATTACCTGGCTCCTCCAGACCACGCTGCACACAGCTTTCAGCTCTACTAAAAGAGCTACTCCTAAATACTGTGACGATCTGTGTCTTTGACATTATGGGTACATCTTCAACTTAAACACAGAAACTAAAGCATCTGTACTGTGCTTTTTAAAACATGAATATGTACAAATACACAGAATATTAATGATGTAATTTTAAGCACTTACTGTGGTAAATCATTTACAAGGCAAGAATAATGTAACTTATTTTAAAAGGGGGCATCTTTACTGTACATCTGCCTTAGTCAGACAGTTTTCTTGAATGTATCCTAAGTTGTCAAATGCACAAATGAGAAGAATGTAGAATGCTTTTTACGGGTTTTTTTTACTATTTACAGCAAATTACATAATCAGAAACATGTAAATCTTGTACGTAAAATCTCTGATAAAACACAGTCTTACGAAGGACAATAGGACAGGCTCCCCTGTTCACTGAATGACAGCCCAGACTTTGATCCAACACGTAACAGTTGGATCATCTTATTTACAGGACAGGCAAGCAATAGATTCCGGAGCTTGTTTTCCCAACCCACAGTCTACTGTAGCTTGCAATTGTTCCAGAAAATGAACAGATAGAGGAAAAAAAAGTCAGTGAAATGTCACTGTCATTAGTCAGGTAGGATCTTTCATGCAACAGATCATGTTATTATTACATTGACCATCTCAGCAACTGTCCTGCCCCTCCCTACAATGCAGTCATCTGTAGCAGATAAGAACTGATCAGAAATGCACACTCCTGAACAAGCTGCAGGATTCAGACAGCGTAACAGTACTTACTCTCAGCACTACTTAAATAACCATTGAAAAACAATCAGACTAGTAGGGTCCATGCAGCCATATCCACCCAAGAATCCTGACTCTGCATTCTAGCACAGATAGGCGAGTCAATGCAACCACACCGCATCACCGTAATCCTGCCTCAGCATATTCCCCTGCCTGCACTCAAATCCACAAATACAGAATAGCCCTTCTTTACCTTAGATGGTGAATTCCTGCTTGTCCTTTTGATCATAGTAACTACTCCAAGTTTGTACCTTTGAAAAATACAAGGACGGCTGCACCAATAAACTTCACAGATCCTCTCCTGCGGCAGAAAGCAAATTAAAAAAAAAAAAAAGACAGACTTCAAACTGTGACCTCAGAGCAAAGCAGAGCTGTTAGCATCCCTCAGCCAACCTCTAGCAGAAAGCAGGTTAGGCAGCAGGAAAACTGGCTCTGTACATGGCTGCAACGCTCTGAAACCAAGCATTCTGTGCTGTGCTGTAAGCTCGGGGATTTATATCTTCTTAAATAGGCCGTCCCACTCGGTGCTGCTTGTGTGCATGAAAATATGAAGCATCTCACCGCAGTCACTTTATACAAGAAACTACCCTGGTCATCTTTATAATCTCTGTCACTCTGCTCCAAGCTCGGAGACTAAAGAATGAGCACGGCATGCATAATTCATGCATTAAAATCTTCTGTGCACTTCCTGCAGCAACTGCTACATCCAGCAATAGGATATTGATCAGCTCATCACTAAAACAATCGGGGCTGGGCTGTGGCTCTGCTGCAACAGACGGTATTTCCTTCAAACTGGGATGCACACACAGGCTGCCCCCCTGCAGTACTCGAGTGTAGGTCCAACATATGTGGCGTGGCACTTACATACTGCAGAGTATTTTATCTAGACTCTGCATTTCTTTGACCTTCAAAAAATGCTGCATTATCTGAGCCTTTTATTTGAAGTTGGTATTTCCTGCAGCCTCTTCCTCCTTTTAACTCTACGCAGCACAAGAAGCAAGCGTGCCTTCCTAACCCCACCTTCAAAGCAGCAGTAAATGTCCAAAAGCAAAGAACAGATGTAAGAGCCTTCTGCCCCACAATACATTCTTTGCCCCCTGTACACCTGCAGCTGCTTTGTACCAGGAGAGCAGAGCACTCTCCCTTGAACCCTTTCGTTACACTGCAAACATTACATCCGATCTGGATAGAGAGGCAGAGACGCATCATCTTTGTCTAGCACAACTCACAGCATTTGTATCTGCCAGATTTAAAATAAGTCTCAAGTTTCTACTTCTTCCCACAGATCTGAACATCATCCAGTCTTTTCCACACATTCTCCTTACTTGCACCCCCATCATTTAAACAAGCCTCATCAACAGTTTACAAGCCCTATCTTCAGCCTGTCTCCAGCAGCCTCTGGGTAGCCTTACCCTTTCACTGCCACATGCTTCTGCCTCCACACACAGGAAAACCATGACTGCTCTGGCTTCAGAAGAAAGTATGAGACATGGAAGACAGATGGAAGGAAACCAGTAAGGTGAATCTTCAAATCAGTATTTCAAAATAAAATAGCAGGAACCTTTGTTTATCCTGGTGATGATAAACAGCAGAGACACCCGAATGTGAATCAGAGAGATCTGAAGTTTCCTGAAATCTATGCAATTACTGCTTGCTCTGGATGGAGTTTGGGTCTGGTCTTTCATGACTAAGAACTGCTATTGAGATTTATTTCAATAGACATTCAAGAGGCTAGTAAGACATGTAAAAATAATTATTTATTCCTAGGATTGAAGAAGGCACGTTTTGCAAACCAAAAATTCTTGATGGAACTGCAGCATGAAGGTGGACATTCCAAAGCAATGAAAGCCTGCATCTGGGTCAAACTCCCAGCTCTCCTGCCATTGTATGCATTCAGAGTCATTCCAAGGGAGTGAATGGAAAACTGTCTGGAGCAAGCAGGATTTGCCATATGATCTGGAAACTAGATGAATAGTTTTTCAAGGGAAAAGAGGAGTTTTGC
Organism: Rhinopomastus cyanomelas; assembly: GCA_013400115.1. Taxonomy (NCBI): domain Eukaryota; kingdom Metazoa; phylum Chordata; class Aves; order Bucerotiformes; family Rhinopomastidae; genus Rhinopomastus; species Rhinopomastus cyanomelas. Next base: position 1,320 of record VXBP01009352.1, on the reverse strand, counting down.
TTTGTCTGCCACGAAAGCAGTCACCTTGCAGTACATCCAGGAGCTACTGTTTTCCCTTATGCCTAGACATGCCCACACATTTCAGTGAACTGGCAATGCTGTCACCCAGAAATTACCACGTACGTCCTTTCTCAGCAGCTTTCAGGACGATAATATTACAGCAGTTAATCTCTACTTTGTGACACACACACAAAAAGAGAACAGCTCAGTTCTTCACCCATTACTACATCCTGAGTTCTGGGTCACAATCTCCCAGAAGCATTAAACTAGAAGTTACAAGCCATATCGCAAAATGTCATGTTGTGAATCTGATTGCCTAATTAATCAGATTAGAATGGAAAGAAAGGAAATAAAATGGAATCTCACAGAGATGAGATTCATATGGCAGGTCATGCAAGCCCCATGAGCTCACTCTGTGCCTTTACTCTAATCAATTCTAATTGGGAAGTTTATTGGGAATAAATGCTCATGTAGGCACTGCTGACTAGCTCGTTCTACACTTACCATCACAGTGGACAAATCTCACTTCTTGCTATGTTTGGATTGTGCTCCAGACAAAGATCTCTGAATCTGCATAGCTAGCAGTACATGTCTGCACATGAGGAAGATGTCCATCCTCTGCCAGAAGATTGTTAGAAGCTGTTCATCTGTCCAGCTCTTGTGGTGTGTTTAAGGGTGAATCATTCCCATCTCCACTGATTGTCTTGACCAATTTTCTGCCAGTTGTGACTGGACTGAGGACATGTGAATCACATGTAGACACCAACCTGCAGCCCATTCAATTCAGGCATCTCATTCTGTCACTGTATCCACCCTACATGCAGCTTAACAGAGTATTTCCCTGGCAGGAGCCACAGTAATTCTGGATACAGGTACACAATGACAACTCACACTGTCCCTGTTCAAACTCTGCTTGGGATTCCATAGCGTTTTTGTGCAATTGCTTAAAACTGATCTCATGTGTAAATGCCATGGCAGAAGTGTCATTTCTGACAGTTCTGTCCAGAATATGCATTTTTATCAACTTTCTATCAAAGGACCTAACTTTCACCACTTTATGAAAAGCTGAAGGTAAATTACACATTGAATTCAGAGTTGCTATTCCTATTTGAAATTTGAAATAAAAAATGTCTCTACGTAGATGTCATCACTATTGCATACATGAGATAAATGAATCTATTAAATAGAAAAAAACATTCCCAGAATTTCTGCAATCTTTGCCTGATGTATGGGAAGTTTTACGTAATCTCCTGGGCTCCTCAAAGGAAGACTAGAGGCTTTGGGGAATCAGCATGGCTTTACAAAAGGAAAGTCATGCTT
>VXBP01009351.1:0-15821 GCA_013400115.1 Rhinopomastus cyanomelas | reverse complement strand
TCCAGTCTGTAATGATTCTATGATTTTATGATTCTGTGTTACAATCTGTTGACAAAAGAGTTTCACATGAGCATTTACTTACTTGTAGTTTGCTCTGAAGTAAAATTGCGGCCTTTTATGAGTTCACATTGGTGTCTAAGTTTCAGTTTTTAGTCACCAGACTTAATCCTAGTTTTTCTTCTCACTTGATGTCATTGCATTCCTTGGGCTCTTTGTTTTTTTCTTAATTTAAATATGATGGGCATTGGGGTAATTCAGTTGAACAAATGGTTTTATTCTCAAATGTGTTTGCTTTTAGAATCTACATTAAATTCTAACAGATCATCTCCAATATGAAAGGCCTTACACTTGGTGCAGTGTGTTCTGGAGGTTTTCTGCGGTTTATTCATTGCATATATAGTAGTTGAGAACTTTAGAATAGCTAATAAAGGAAATTATATCTCTGGGAATGAGATAACCTATTTACGTGTGCTTTTCCTCTTCTTTTCTTCCTGGCAAAAACCTCTGAAAAGACCACAAAATGTTTCTCTTGGATGCATTTGTAACTCTTCAAATGGATTCTCTTTAATAAGTGGAAGTTAAAATTCCACTACTTAAAGTTGCAGTACTCAGCAGTTGTATGCATACCCATCAATGCTTAAGTGCAGTGTATCAAGAGCCATTTTATCCTGTTATGTGAGTCTCTTGCATTTGACCTGCACCAAATTCCTGCGATACAGCTGTGGTCTCACAGTAACTTTAATGACAGTAAATCTCAAAAACTCAGACTTAATGGCAAGATTGTTTTGGAACATCAAAACTAAGGTCATGATGACACTGTTTGCCTTAGAGTTTCAGAGCACAGCAGCAGGGTTAGTATGTACTGTATTTCAAATATTAGATGGGGGAAAATGGACCAAAAGGACAGTACCTACTGAGATGAGAATCACAGAACCATTTGGGTTGGAAAGGACCTTTTAGTTCAAATCCAGTGATTAACCCGGGTGTACCAAGCCCACCACTAAACCATGTCTCCAAGCCCCAGACCTTCACTACTTTTAAACATGTCTAGGGATGACTATTCATTCACCCTCCCTGGACTGGCTGTCCCAGTGCCTGGTGACCTATGCAATAAAGATCTCTGTCCTGATGTTTAATCTAAACTTTCCCTGGCATAACTTGAGGCCATTTTCTCTTGTCCTATCAGTTGTTACTTGTGAGAAGAGATGAACACCCACCTCTCTGTAACCTCCTTTCTAGAACTTGTAGACAGCAATGTTTTGGGCAGTGTACTGTACTTGAACAGTTTCTTTGTGTTGAGAACACATTCAAAGTACCATAGTGTTTTGCATTTTATACTTGGCAATTGATGGTTTCTCTATAATGTCTTCTAGACTTCTGCAGCAAGTGTGCTTAATAGTCCCCTGTTGTGCTAGAATTTTAAAATAACTTTCCATAAATTGCTGAAAGCACCTGTTGTGATGGGTAAGCTGTTTAAGTTTGTAAAGAAATTTTAAAAACATGTAATATTTTTATCTTGGTTATTCCTTGCTCATCCTTTTCTTGATGTCTTTGTGCCTACAACTTTTTATTTGCTTGAAGAGCATTGGCGTTTACAAGACATGTTCTACTGAAATGGCTTTAAAGATTGTCATTGACAAAGTTCTAATTGTTCAGTGAAGTTTTTATAGAAAGGTGTATTGTCTTGGTTTTGGCTGAATTTTCTTCTTGGTGATTACAGTCGTTCTGTGTTTTGGATTTAGTATGAGACTGGTAATATGATTATTATTTCAGTTATTGCCAAGGAAACAGTCTTCCCAGCTTGCCCAGTTTTGCTAGCCTGCTAAGAGGGAGATTGGCCAGAGCCACAGACCCAAATTAACCTATGGAGTTTTCCATGTCATAATACTGTACCTGCTCACTATGTGGATGAGGGTTGATAAGTGAGGTCTCTCTCTTTCTCATAAGTGTATCCTTCTGATCATGCCTGTGTCCCTGCTCTGGACTCACTCCACCAGTTCCCTGACCTCATGTTTAGGACTTCAGAAATGAACTTGTTTATATATGCTATTATTGTACTTATTATTTAAATTTTCTTTTTTTTAATGTTTTTTATCTCAATTTAGCCAGTATCCTTGTGTCCACGCCTTCAAATCTCTCCCCTTTTCCTCTGATTGTGGGAGGTATTGTGTGGTATTTGGCTGCTAGCTGGGTTTAAACTGTAACAAGTATGATCTCAAAAACTGATTACATATACCTTTTCAGTACCTTTGCTTGAGTTGAATGTCACCATTAACAATGTATATTCCAGGAGCAGTCTCACAATTCAGGTGTAGAATGAGGTGCTGCAATTAAAGGAGCTGTTGCAGAAACTAAGTTATGAAGAGTTCAGGTCCCTTTGCTTTGTGGGTAACTTCGTCTATCAGCAGAATGCTTCTTGTTTTAGACCAGGGGTCCTCAAATTTTTAAACATTTTTTAGTGGTCTATCAATAAGAAAAGTTTTTGTTCATTCAGATTTTGCAGACTTAAAACACTATTCTTGGCACTTTTCTGGTTTTTTTATCATGGAATTACAGAATTGTTTAGGTTGGAAAAGGTCTTTAAGCTCTTTGAGTCTAACCATTAATCCAGTTGTACCAAGCCCACCACTAAAGCGTGTTCCTAGTCTTGTGAGCTACAAAATTTAAACACATCCAGGAATGGCGATTCAGCCACCTCTCTGGGCAGCCTGTTCCATTGCTTGAGTCTGGCTTGGAAGGAAATGAAGGAGAGTGAGAACCTCCTAGTAGAGATAAATGTTGTTTAGCTACTACACATTTTCTAAGTCAATCCAGACTTGGAGGAAGAGGTAAAGAGGCTTGAACAGGGACTGTGAGTTTCAGAAAAAGCCTGTGGAATGTTTCTTCCCCACTTATGTTGGAGAGAAGATAAGTATGCAGTTAAGTGCAGTAAAACTTTGGTCAATTTCACTTTGTATGCGAGCGCTGTGTGTCATTGATATCTATTTTAAAAGATTAAAAAACTAAGAAATGGGTGATTAATTTTACTTTTTCAGTATTAAATACAGGAGAACAGCCTAGATGACATTATTTGTTCTTGATTCAAATCAAAACTCTTCTGGATAGCTCTTCATTTATTCTCTAATACGTGGGATTTTAAAGACTATTAATTCTTCATCTCTTTGGATAGTATGGTATCATTTTGATGCAGAACTGGTAGACTGGACCTCACATAAACTTACAGAATGATGAAACAAGCAATTGAATTTCTACGTGATTGCAAGTTGTGATTGTGAGGAAAATGATCCCCAAAATCAAGCAGGAAAGCTTGGGGTAAAAGCAGGTTTTCTGACTGAATGAGGTAAAGATGAGCATTAGTGTCAAATGAAACCAATCAAGCCCACCTTGTTTAAAACTGTAGAAAATGCTAATAGTGACTGTGATTGTAGAAGGAGCCATCCAGAAGTGGGTTTCTTGTGGCTTTCACCTCTCAATTCTGTTTCTATGACTGTTTGCCCCTGGGCACCTGACAAGCTGGATAGAGAACTTCGCTTCTGGCAGTGATTAACTTAGGAAAGCTCAACTGAACCAAATGTCCATGAGTTTTCATTAAGATTTTTGTGTACAGTAAAAGCAAAAGGCTGTGAAAGGAGAAAACTTAGAAGCTATTGTTTAATTTCCTCCTTCTGGAACTTAATATTTAAACTCGTATGTGCCATTGCAAAAAAAAAAAAAACCAGGTTTTTAAATTTTGTCAAATTGTCTGCCTCACTGAGATGAATATTAAGAAATAAGGGGATCTGGGGAAAAATTACAGAAAGTTAGTCTAGAATAACTAGCTTTGTTAGTGTTTTTTCAGCAACACTGCTGGTTTTCTTTGTTTTTTTGAATAATTGAGTGTATCACAAGCAGTAATCTGTACAGGTCTTTGACCCTTATTTTTACAGAAGTTCAGTAAGTGGGGCTCTGTATGGGAAGCAGTATAGAGCATAGTGATACCAGTGCTCTTTGCTTTTCCTACCAAAGGGAAAATCTGGTATCATAAAGGCTTTTTGCACATTTTAAGGATGTAATCTTACTGATTACTTACTGTGCTTGGTTTTCAGTCACTTACGCATGTAATTTAACCAGTGTGTTTTGCTGTGAGTGTTGTAATGTGATCTGATGAGTATCACCAGTCTGAATCAGTCCTCCTTCAAAACTTTTTTTGTAGTGATGCTTTCTGCTTAATTTCTCATTGTCAGTTCTGGTGTGAATTATCTAGATGCCTTTTTTTCTGTTAATGCAGTTGAGTAGTTTCCTCCAGTTTGCGAATGTAACAAATGTCTCTGCTCTTGGTTGGCTATTTTTAGTTGTGTTACTTATCTGTTTCTATTCAGAGAATTCCTTTGGAAGCTGTTCCAGGAGAGTATGGCTCTTCAATGTGTGAGGGAGCAGGAGGGGGCAGGGAGAGCACAAAGACTGAGCACATTCGTTATCCAACAGTGAGATGTCCCAACATCGAGTGCACCATCCTGTGTGCCACCTTGCTTACAAGAACCCTGCTCAACACGAATTCCCCTTTTAGGTCATTATCCTGGCTGTGTAACACCAAGTGTGTGTTAGCTCTTTCTTCGTAATCTGGAGTACCTGGGTTTCAACTCAAATCTTCATACTCAGTTTGTTTTTCTGTGTAAACAACAGTTAATTTTAGGGCCTGTTCAGATAGGATCTGTTACATCAGTGCAAGTAGCTGAAATACACATTTCTGCAGTTTCATAACAAAAGCTGACAGTTCCCAGTGTTTGTGTTCCTTGCCCCTGTTACAAGTCAGGATCTTTTTTTGTTCAGATACTGGTTTAATCTGGATTCACTTTCTTACTAAGTTGCTTTTCCAAGGTCTGGGTTTTTTTTTTTTTCCTGTTATTTAAGAGCTTTATTTTCTCCCTGTTTTTTGCAGTCTCTTGAATTATTCATCTTGTGGTACAGCTAGGTAGTGATTGTAATGCTAATGATTGATAGGGAAGTGATTCACTGAATTTTTTCGTTTATCTTTTTAACTGTTGTGTCTTAATACTATTGACAAACAGCAAGCCTGAAGCCTCTGATTATGTATGCTTTGTGTGTACATAGTGACACAAACGTTAACCTGTTTCAAGAGTTCTGCCGATGCTGGTCACTAGAGATGTGACGAATAGTGGTTTCAAGGTAAGGCACTTACAGTTAATACGGGAGGTTCATAAGAGCTATACAGCTTTTGTGGTGCACTTCAAACTTACCCGAGTTGCTTTGCCAACTAGAGTTTTTTTTGCCTTGTAGTATTGATAGTTTTAATCAGAATGTGACTTGAGATCATCTGTCCTTCCTTGTTCCATCTGCCACTTCTTTAGCGTCTATTCTGCAGCTGTTTCCTCACCTATACATATATATATATATGTGTGTGTATGTTTGTGTGCGCCTTGTGCTCACCGGGCTTCTAGCTGACCCTCAAGTTCGTCTTGGATTATGTGATATTTTTTTGGAGGGAGCCATCTGGAGAACTTCCAAGTCACCCAGATTTTTCGTCCTGGATGAGTATGTCTAAATTTCCTTGTTTTCCCCTCAGAGAGACTGCTGTAGCTTTTAATGGGCTGGCAGAATGACCAAGTTCAATACTTCAAAATCTGGGCAAGAAAAACCCCAGGTACCAGTATAGGCTGGGGACTGAGCTGTTGGAGAGCAGTGTAGGAGAAAGGGACATGGGGTCCTGATGGACAGCAGGATGATCATGAGCCAGCAGTGTGCTCTTGTGGCCAAAAGGGCCAACAGCATCCTGGGGGTGGATCAGAAGAGGTGTGGTTAGCAGATCAAGAGAGGTTCTTCTTCCGCTCTACTCTGCACTGGTGAGACCACATCTGGAGTACTGTGTCCAGTTCAGAGCCCCTCTGTTCAAGAGGCATGTGGAGCTGCTGGAGGTAGTCCAGTGTAGAACAACAAGGATGATGAAGGAGGTGGAGCACCTCACTTATGAGGAGAGGCTGAGGGAGCTGGGTGTCTTTAGCTTGAGGAAGAGGAGACTGAGAGCTGACCTCATTAATATCTATACATATTTGAGGGGTGGGTGTCAGGAGGATGGAGCCAGGCTCTTCTCCATGTCGTCTAGCGATAGGATGAGGGGCAATGGTTGTAAGCTGGAACATGGGAGGTTCCACTTAACTATTAGAAGAAACTTTTTCACAGTGAGGGTGATGGAGGACTGGAACAGGCTGCCCAGGGGAGTTGTGGAGTCTCCTTATTTGGAGACATTTAAGACCTGCCTGGATGTGTTCCTGTGTGACTTGGTTTAGGTGATCCTGCTGTGGCAGGGGGATTGGACTAGATGTTCTTTCGAGGTCACTTCCAATCCCTAATGATTCTATGATTCAATGATTCTGAAGTGAATAGAGAAAGGGTAGGTATTTGAGATTATTGTTCTTGTAGAAGTGAAACTCAGATATGACTGGCAAAACCAGAGTGTTTATTTGTGTATACAGATGTATTCAGGATTGCTTTTGTTGGCTGAATTGGTTTAGATTAGTTTGAGTCTCTAGTTTAACAGTCAAAACAATGTAGACAGGTACTTCTGGGGTTTTATTTTAGGTTACTGTAAGTGCTGTTAATCACATTGTCCTAATGTTGTGTGGTTGTGGTGTCCTCATGTTTGGGTAGAAGCACCCCCAGACTTTTATAAATGTGTTCTTTATGGCAACATTACTGATTGCTAACAGGTATCGAAGAGGCTGAGCATTAATGGATGTTCCTCTGTAAAGGCGGTACAAGTCTGTGTTTTCCCACCAGTGGTCAAAAGAATACAAATGACATAATTTAATGATGCATTCAAAGTCATTCCGCTGGCAGAGTCCATTCCTGGGAGTTTGTTTTTCAAAATGCCTACAGGACATTTTTAATGTTTTCGTCTTTTGTTGACAGGCAAAGGGCCTGTCCGGCCGGGATCAACTGTTGCTAAACTGGATCCCACGAAAACAAAATGCAGAACCTCATATTTAACTAAATCATAATGGAGCATGGCTAGTGAAATATAAGTTGCCCCTTTCATCATGAACTTGATCCCTATCCCTCGTGTCAGATTCAGCAGTTGTATACACATATAGCTTTCTACTGGATAAGCTTATTCAACTGACTCACTGTTTTGTTTTATAGAGTTTAGTTTGCTCTTGGGTCAGCTCACTGAACCCACTCCTTCTGCAGCTGCAGAATTGCTAGTGTGATTGAAGGGAAGTATCAATATTATATGGTTAAGGAGTTAGGGAAGCAGGAATGGCAGTTTTAGTGATGGCTTGCAGATGTGTGGAATAAACTGGGTTCTGCTTGCACTGTGGCTTTGAATGAATGAGTATATGTCCAGGTACCAAACAGGAACTAAACTAGTAACTTTCTACATTTTGTCCTGATCTCTGATCAGGCATTCTTTGCCTGTATGTGGCTTCAGGAAGTCTGTGTTAGTTCTGGCTGCAGAGGGTAATGATTTTCAATCCTGAAAAACCTGCTAGTTCAGTTTTTTTGCTCAGCTGCAGCAAACCTTTTCTTTTTTGCAAGTCTTGTTAAGGCAGTGTATAATTCAGCCTGAGCATTTGTAGAATGGGGGTCACTAGGCTATAGTTCTGCTGGCTGCTGCTTTGTTGGAAGTTGCAGATGCTAGTGTTGTTTTGCTAGATGTTACTCAGAAAACCTTTAGGGGAAAACACTGAGGGCTTTAGATCTTTACCTTTTATGGGTTTTTCTGGATTGTTCCATTTGAGAAGGGGAGCAAACCTGAGAAAACGGGTATGAAGAGATTTGCAGGACTAATGGTTCTTCTCCAGTGAAGGTAGTGGTGATGGAATGAACAGCAAGGGTACTGTGTATTGACTCTGCTAGTATTTGATATTGTCTTAGGCTAGAAAATAAGAAAGCAGGGGACTTGGAAATGCAGTCATTCCTTTCCTACTATAGCGAGAGAAAGCAGTGTGTGTGTGCATGGTTGTGCAAGTACCAGGAACCACCTGAGCCAGAGATGTGTGTGCTTTCTACAACCAAGATACTGAGTTAGTGGACAGTTCAGGACAGTGCACAGGGTGGTCAGTAATTGGAGTGTTCTCTGTTTTATTTTGGTAGCTTTTACAGGTTGTTTGCATAAAGAAGAGCCTTATATGAAAGAAAGCAAAAATTGAAATCCTTCTGTCGAAGATCATAGGAAGTGTAATTTTTTCTTCAGGTCTTAGAATATCAGGACAAGACAGAGCTTCTCTTAAAATATTGCTCAGCAGAGAAACATACTTCAGAAGCGAACTTGCTGTTGCCTCTTCCTTGCAGGGTTCCTGTGATTGCTGCTTCTCAAAGATACTTTGCATATTTTCGGGTTTGTTGTTGCTGGTAACAACTGCAGTCTCATCTATGTTATGGTCTGGTAAGATCCTTTAGTTTTGATAGTCCTGCAAGTGGAAAATAACATATAGATGCTGAGATGGAAAATAACATACAGTTCGTTTAACTGGGTCTCTTAAATTAGTCTCTTTTACTCAAAGTTTCATTGCAGTATGTGCTGGTAACTAGTTTATCTGGCACATTTGTGCTTATAAAGAGTTAGGCTGTTTTGGCATGTGAAAGTCCAGCCAGTGCTATCTAAAATGGTGTTCTTGCAGAAAGGCAAGTGGTTACTGAGATAGTAATGGTTGAAACGAAGTCAAGTCCTGGGATCTTTTAGGACATTCACTGCCTTCTGATTGTCCAGAGTCACTTAGGAGCTTTTCTGACAGAAGCAGACCTGGGTAGGTTTTGCTGACTAGGATTTTGTGTTTTAGGCAGTCTTCGATACTGCCTTGACAGTGTGAAAGATAAAGCTACAGGTGGATGTTAGTTAGGCTTTTCTGACTTTAACTTAAAAAAACCCAAAACCAATGGATAAGGCATCTAGTATGGAGACTTTGGGAGAGGACAGGATTTGGTCTTTTTTTAAGTAAGTTGGATGTCAAGATACCAATACTTTTGGGACTAGAATAATTCCTGTAATTTCATCCCCAACCTGGTGACTGTTTATTATACAACATTTTATTTCATGTTGTATTCTAGCTCCTTGGGCTGATTTTATTGTACTGACAGAAATGCTAAACCAAACAAAACCTTGATATTTGGGATAATTCTCCTCTTAAGGCCTGTGTTGCTTTCTGTTTTTAAATCCAGTCACTTGTCTGTAATGAAGAGTTAAAACTTAAATTTCTTAGAGTTTAAGAAAATAAGTACCAAATTAACAGGGTTCTCAACTGTTAATCAATGTAATCATTTTTATTTTGTCTGGGATTTTATTTGTTTTAAAGGTAGTAATTACATCAGTGAAAAAAATGCTTAGAGTGATCTTGTACTTTTTTATTTGCTTGGTTTTGTTGTCATGAAAGACTTTATGATCACCTTGTTTATACAACGGTTCTGGGAGGTCCAGTGTCTAATGCTTTCTCTTCATGTTTTGCTATTGGTCTGGGGGGTGTGTTTTGTTTTAATGTTATCTGGTTCTTCAGTATACAGCTGTTTTGGCTGAGTACTAGAGTTTCAAGATCTAAAGGTCAAGCAGTATGTGCTGATGAGGGACTTTTTAACTGAGCCAGCCCCTGACTTAGAAATGAAAACATCTGCTTGTCTGAATATTTTTTGGATCAAGTTTTAATTAAGAGTTGTCTTCCAGTCTCAAATCTTCTTTCCTCATTTGATCTGCAGTTAAAATTACCTTCATCAGTTTCCGATACCTTACTCATTGCTATGACAGCAGCCTGCCAAACAGACTTTAAAAATACGAGGAACTGGAGAGAATGAGAAGCTGCTTTGCAAGCAAGGAAATGTTCTTGTTCAGCCTCATCTTATTAATTAATAATATCCCACATCATGCTTGAAACTGCAGTCACTATGGTAATTCTGAAAGCAGTTATGTGCCTCCCTTCTGTCTACTACTTTGGTACTCCTGAAGAAAAAAGTAGGTGTGGTAGGCTGAGAAGCCTAAGCCCGATGCCTTGGTGAAGGCATGCTTGTGCCAGGGAGGTGCAGTGGTTTCCTGGTTAGTGCAGCTTCAACCATGAATCACTGCCCATGAGCTGCTTCTCGTGCCTGCTGGGGCTGGGCTGATTACTGTCTGGATACTGTAGTTAGTGGTAGCCAGCTATGAGGAAATGAACTAGCTTTTTGCTTTTGAAAGCTCTCCCATATCAAGTTGCCAACTACACTTTTAAGATGACTGGATTATGACTAAAATAGATTGTAACATATTTGTATTGGCTTGATACAGAATGTCAAGCCGAAGGTGTGTTTCCACACTTGCCTGAAATTACTACAAGCCCATACTGTGGCCGGGAAAACGCTCTCATCTGTGCTGGTTTTCTGCTTTGAACCTGTTACCAAATTGTGCTGTTCATGGGTTGCATGGTCAGCAAGATTAAGATCTTCTTCAAAGATCTCGTTATACTGTTAAAGTGTGTTGGCTCTCTTCCTGCCAGCAGGCTCACCTTGTTGTGCTGCTTCATTCCCCAGGAGTGTTTCAAACACTTGTGTGCCTGCCTTTTTCCTTAAAGGCTCCTTTAATCCTGAAAAACAATCACAGCTTAAACAGCTGTGGCACAGAGACAATACTTATATTAGGAGATGGAGAAAAGACATGGTTTTCTTCAGGTAGGGTGCCTTGCCGTACTGTCAGAAATGTAGGCTGTAATTAAGTGTGTCGTTTAAAAACTTTGATTTAATATGTGAACACTGCTGTTACGTGCAAAATATGGATAGCAGTGCTTGGGGTCACTTCGGTGAAATTGGCATTGAAGTGTATGTCAGAATTCCTAGGTAGCAGAAACTGTAAACATGATATTAATTCAGAAATTATGGACAAATGAGACTCAGTGAAAGTTATGATTTATCATCTTATCTTGGATCACATTGGGCTAATTCTAGACAATCATATTTGAAACAATTGTCTTTCAGACAAGTTAGTCCTCTCTGTAATGTTATCCATTCAGGTTTCTGTTTTCATTGCTCATGGTGCTGGGTTCAGATAGTGATAAGCAGACCGATACTTAAAAAAAACCAGTCCAGGTTAGTTACTTAAATTTTTGGCTGTTGGCAGACCAACTAGCTGACTTTAAAAGTATATTTTAACCCAAAGAGTAAGAGTTAATTTCTGCTGCAAATGAAGACTGGCCATAATGTGTTTGAAATATCAGTGGATAGCCATGACTGGATGGTCAGTGTTAAGTGTTGGACACATTGTTCAGAGTATCTTGACATGTGCTTAGTATTTTGCTTTCCACAGAACATGTTGTAATGAGTTTTAATTATCTCTGTTATGACTGTGTCTGGTTTTTAGTGGTGCAGTGCAGTGAAGGGCCTGTTTGTTCTGGGACTCAGGAGGCAACAAAATCAGAGTAACTTAAGAGACTGAGAGACAGAGTGGCTTTGGTGAATATATTCATAAAGCTAGAGAAACAGTGTTCCAGTTCAGCTGAGGCTGTAGTCAGTTCTTGGTAAAGGCAGGGCTTTTCTTGTTAAATATGTAAGAGTTTGTGGAAATATACTTTCTCATCAGACTTTATTGAATGCTTTAACTAGCACATAAAGAAATTCAATGTCAGGGTTCAACAAAAAAGCGTTTCTAAACTGAAGAAGATATTTAAATCATTATGGGGTTAATTGTCTTTGATTCCAGATGAGGCTCCTGAGCATCAATGTTAAAACTGAAATACTTCATTGTAAGTTTAATTGTTCAGTCCCCTTTACCTGTGAAGGCTAGTGAGCAGCTGGGTATTGAATACATCCTTGTCCATGCAGTCAACAGCATTTTGCAAAGTTTTCAGTGGAGCTTTATGATGCATTGAACTTGGTGCCAGTCACTGTACACCAAAGCTGCTGCCCAGACAAGTTGTGTACTCAGGTGCATTCATCTGTTGGTGCTGCAGTGAAAGATCTTTTCTGCTTGTTTGCACTTTGCCTTCTGCCAAGGTCCAGCACTTGTGGGTTGCGGCTAATTCCCTAAATTTGCAGTTTTACTTTCCAGTGTTACGGGTACAAAAGTTAGACAATTGACTGTAACTGTTCTGACCAGTTGAGACATCTGTTTCTAGTTATCATAACTTCCATAAACAGAATTAATCTGGTAGCCTTTTGTTAAGTGCTGTACAGACACAAAAGGAGTAATACATTTGTTTCAAGGTAATTATAATGCTAGAGGACATAGAATTATTTAGAGTGGAAAAGCCTTCAAGATCGTCAGGTCCGACCATTAACCCAGTTGTCCCAAGCATACCACTAAACCATGGTCCTAAGCTCCAGACCTACATTACATTTAAACATGTTCAGGGATGACGATTCAGCCAACTCCCTGGGCAGCCTGCTCCAAGGCCTAATGACCCTTTCAATAAAGAAGTTTGTCCTAATGTCTAATCTAAACTTTCCCTGGTACAAGTTGAGGCCATTCCTCTTCTCCTATAACTTGTTACTTTGAGTAACCTGTTTTCCTCCAGCCTCTTTTCAGGTAGTGGTAGAAAGCGTAATCACTGTCTGTACATTATTAAGTATTGACTCCGTATCCTGCTTTAACTCATGCTTCTTTTTTTCCTTTTCAGATTTTCTATTTTGTACATACATTGTTTTGTATATACTGTAAATCATGACTTCGGTGGGCAATGAACGTATCCGGGGCACTCGGGACAAAATGCAAATTTCAACCACACAGCCAGCACAACCACAGAAACAAATAATACAGGTATGTGACATTGTGTGGTCATCTTTAGTTGGAAATGAGTGTGTAGTGATGTGATTTTTCTCCCCCTAGTCAGTAAAAACTGGGAAAACATGAAAAACCATGGTCTGTTTTGGAAGAGGATGTTTGATATCTCACTTCATAAGTGTTCAATAGTCCAGCAGAATATTGAGGTGTTTCTATAGTCTTGTCTCTAAAGGAACTTTGCATTCTTCACCAACATTTCAATCAGTAAGGAATTCTGTCCTGTGACCTTAGATCTTGGTTCCTTAATATGCAACCCTCTTGAAGCTAGAAGATTCCTGGCATTTGTGTGGGTGCAAAAATCTTCATTAAATGCATGCTGTGTTCTGTAGTGTGATTCAACATACCTGCAAGTCACAAACCCTTGAACTTCTTGTGCAGTGTCCTCACAAAGTGAAATGAAGATGTTTGTTCTTTAGCAGACTGAGTATATATAAGATCGAAATCAAGCTGTTACTGCATTGCCATGATTCTTAGCAGTAGAGTAGTTAAGTTGTGTGCTCGTCTGGGTTAAAGAGACTGCAGAATGCAGCTACTCCTGGCAACTAATTATTCTGTCAGGCACCTCTCAAAATTGGACTCAATTAAAGGATTGCCTCAGTTCTGTGCTGGCACAGAGTGCATCAATCTAGAGATATTCTCCTGGGAAATTGTCTTTTATTGTTTTCTGGAATGATTTTTAACTTGGAGGGGCTGTTGTGTGTTCTACAGTATTAATTATGTGACCTCAAGCCCTTATCTAGTGTTGCAACGCTTTGCACAGTGGTGATTCATGCTAATGTGTGGATTTAGAAAGTGACTTTAAACAAATAAAGCGGAATTTGATTTTGTTTTGCAGTAGGTGTGGCTAACAGGTTGACAGAAGTGGTGATTTTCCCTCTTGGTATTTGCAAGACAGCAGTTCAGTGCTTTGCACTGTCTATCGTTCCTTGGCACAAGGCAGGCATTGGCAGATGGGAACAGGTCCAGTGAAGAGCTGTGAAGATGTTTGAGAGACTGGGGCACAGGATAAGCGAGGGATGTCTGAGGGAACTGGATGTTTTAAGCCCTAAGAAAGCAATGCAAGGTTGTATCTTTTACTTAAATACCTTTTGAAAGGGTGTATAAAAGATGAAGCTACACTTCTCAGAAAGACAGTGGCACTAGTTGGAATACAGAAAGTTCCTGCTATTAAAAGGAAATAATTGACCATGAACATGGGCATGTGTTGGAGAGGTTATGAAATCTGTGAGTGGCTCCAAGCAGCTCCCCGATAGGACATGCTCTCAAGTATCACTAGAATACCTTTTCAACTGATGCGATTCATTGGTATCATGCATTAAGTCCTACAGAGTTTTTATGCATTTGGTCCACTTATTCTACTTTTTGCAAAATAGGTAGTGGTTTGGTAAATTCAGTAGAAAGATGGTTATTTAATGTACAGCAAAGTATATTTTAATGCACCATATTTTTTTCTTCTTTAGATATCAAATGGACTTTACTACTTAGTCAGGCTTTACGGATTAGTATAAGAGTGTGGGATTTTACAGTTTAATCACACTGATTTAATTTTGCTGAATGCAAAGAAATATTGCTTTCCCAAATGGAGGTTTTGTTGTCAGAATATCACAGTGATAATATATTGGACAAAGTTGTGCCAGGCAAATGCACAACACAGTATTTATTTTCAATCTACTCTCAGCAAAGCAAGTTTCCTTTTATTGCCTATTTCTCTTTTTATCATGCTTCCACATGTGTCTTTTGCTCATTGGACAAACCCCCTGTTCACTCACGTAAGTCAGTGATTTGCAAGGTTCACTAGCAAGCAAGCAGAGTTCATATATTTTGTAACCCTTTTCCAACCTCCTACACCCAAGTGCCAGCGATTCCCATGTTCTAAATCTTTGCTTGTGTCTTCTTCATTATTTTGTTACCATGACAATTAATGGTTCTCACCAGCTAACCACATTCCTTACCTGAGATGTTTAACCCTGCAGTTGGGTTTTCCCATGGCATGTTGCTTCTGCAGCTCCTTCAGTATTTTGTTCTGCCACAAACATAATTTAAGCTATTTAAGAAATGAATCATAGTTCTTTTGCAAGACTTCTGGATAATAAATATATAATTTTATTATAAGATCTAGACCTTACTCTCACTTAATTTTGTGCTTTCCAAACTTTTTTTTGGTAATTTGAAGTTGTTAGCATAACAGAGTGAAAGAAATTTTTAACTACAAAGCTAAAATATTTTATAAATTTGAGCAAAGTTTTAGCTGTCTTAAAATGCCATTTTTTTTAGTTGCGATTAAAACTTCATTACACTCTTTAATGGGATACTACAATGTTAACTTGTAGCAGTGATGCTTTAAAATAAAGAAAACTCATTGGGGAAAAAAGAAACCTTTTTGTGATGCTGATTTGGTTTTTGTTTAGTATACACAAACTTTGGGGTTTTTTTTACTTCTAAATGTCTAATTCCATCTGAGCATAATCCATTGGCATAAATATTAGTGATTTTTTTTTTTCTGAGCTCTGTGCTTACACAGGAAAGGTGAAGATACTGTCATATGTTACATTGTTATAAAATTGATTTTGTTTTCTAACATGCACTTGAAAAAAAGTTGGTTTATGGAAAAATCTTCTTGGCTTCCTGTTTCTGGTCAAATATGCTGTCATCTCTTTACAGAAGTTGCATTATTTGAATGGTTTTACTCTGGACATGCTTAAGGGAGATCTCTTCACCAGCTTAGGAGCTGTAGTGTGCCAGAGAATGCTGAAGTAAGACTAAGAAGGTGGATCAACAGGGCTTAATTCCTGAAAGCAGCAGACCTTTTGTTTTTGCTCTCTGCTGAGAAATCTGCAGAGCCCAGGAAAGAGCTCCTTTGCTTAGAGCACAGCATTGACTAAGATGCTTCTGTGAAGGGTGACACCAGGGCTGATGCAGGACAGTTTCAGATCGGGTGCTTTTTCATGTTACCAAGTGAACTCTGAAGCTGTCAGCATTATGCTTTGAAAACTTGAAGTAGTTCAGAGTGCTTAACTTCGTTAATTGTCTTGGTGTTGGAGACACTGGGTTCTGTGGAATCATAGAATCATCGGAAGGGACCTCGAAAGAT
>VXBP01009350.1:0-16376 GCA_013400115.1 Rhinopomastus cyanomelas | reverse complement strand
AAGCACCCCCAAGTCCTTCTTCTCAGGGCTACTCTTCATCCAGTCAGTGCCCAGCCTGTACTTGTGTCTAGCATTGCCACGACCCAGATGCAGGACCTTACACTTTCACATCTTGTTGAACGTCATTTTGTTGGCCTGTGCCCACCTCTCCAGCCTGTCCAGGTCCCTATGGATGGCATCCCTGCCCTCCAGCGTGTCTGCTGCACCACACAGCTTGATATCGTCAGCAAACTTGTTGAGGGTGCACTCAATGCCTTTGTNATCTTCACTTGTGATGGGCAGTTCTTCCTTGCAGTCCCTGCTGTTATTTTCCATGACTCCAGGAGTATGGTTGGAGGCCTTTGCAGTGAAGACCAAGGTAAAGAAGTCATTGAGAACCTCAGCCTTTTCCATGTCACTTGTGACCACCTCACCTGTTTCCTTTCTGAGGGGACCCACACCTTCCCTAGACTTCTTTTTACCATTCATATACCTGTAGAAATTCTTGGTGTTCCCTTTGACCTCCCTGGCTAGGCCAAATTCAAACTGTGCCTTGGCTTTCCTAACCAAATCTCTAGCTGTTCGGGCAGCTTCCTTATACCCACCCCCATCCTAGCTGTCCTCCCTTCCACTCCTTGTAGAGTTTCTTTTTGTGTGACAGCGTGTCCAGGAGCTCCTTGCTCAGCCAGGCAGGCCTCCTAGCATTCTTCCCTGCTTTTTTCTTTGTTGGTATACATTGCTCCTGGACACAGAGGAGGTGATCCATGAATACTAACCTGAGTCCCTTTTCCTTTGAGGGCTTCATCCCAAGATACTCTGGCCAGCAGATCCCTGAGGAGTGTGCCTCTGTTTCATCACCTAGCAGCTGCACTTCAGCACGGCAGAGTTACAATTGCTCGAATGCTCGAATTTTTTCCATAAAAGCTCAAGATTTGTTCACTAGCTGTTGGGTGTCGGCACTCACCTGGCTTTAATACGTTCAGCAATGCTGTTGACATATTCTGCATTCACCTAAAGGAAAGAAAGGTGGTTTCATTTGGAGTGACCCATTGTTTTATTACCCAGCATGTTGTAGCGAGTATTTCTATGGAAATGCTTCATTTTTATTCTCTAATTCTTTTAATTCCAAGCACAAGCAATATTTTACAGTAGCATTGCTACTAATGGGGACTATGTGGTTTTCAAGCCAACTGAGCGTTCAATGTATTTGAAACTAGAACAGAACTGTTTCCAGCTATGGTTCCTGCGTCTTGTTTTTTTCTGGCTTCTTCAGGAGCCCAAGCCTTTGGGTGCTGCACGCAGTTACACTCTACAGCCTTCATTTGTGGCACAGAACTGTCCGTGAAAAAAGGGCTGTTCCAGGTTAATAGTCCAAAAGTCCCAAAAGAGGCCTAAGGCTGTTGAGAAAAGTCACCCAAGCAAAATTTCCCAAGGTTAGCAATACTCACAATTTTTATTTAGAGTTTCTTCCTAATTTAACAAAGTTATAGCTTTGAGTCTGGAAATTTTTAGGATATAAATCTTAATTACTGCTGTTTCATAAAAGTAACAGCTTTTGTATGCAAAACACATCTATTAACTGTATGTGAGAGCGCTGAGTCTTCTGGGTGTGATTGCTGAAGCAATACAACCTGTGTCTTAGCAGTTCAGAGTTTAAAAAAAGAATTAAAATCCAATTAAAAATTAAAATATGTTAAATTTGTAATAGGTAAAAACAATGTGAACTGGTAAGTAAACAACTGGGATGAGAAAAAATAGTAACACCTTTGCAATT
The DNA here is from genome assembly GCA_013400115.1 of Rhinopomastus cyanomelas. Classification (NCBI taxonomy): domain Eukaryota; kingdom Metazoa; phylum Chordata; class Aves; order Bucerotiformes; family Rhinopomastidae; genus Rhinopomastus; species Rhinopomastus cyanomelas. Next base: position 14,623 of record VXBP01009350.1, on the reverse strand, counting down.
TGCTTTTGGTCAATAAGTGACTGAGTTAATACGTGATGCAAACATTTACCTTGATCTTCTGAAAGCTTCTAGGGAAAAGGAGGGTGTGGATTCATGATCATTGAACACACCTACCTTCCTCTCACAGCATAGTGTTTTTATCTAGCATGGCTGGAAAATGGGAACTTTGGGCTGTGGGAAAGGGGAGAGACTGATTCTTACAACACCAGTGCAATCCTAAACAGGCTGCAATGGACTATTGCTACAACCAAAGCCACTGCTTGTTAAAAGTGCTGTGTTAGGACTGTCCACAGCAGGGAACTGTACTCTCCACAAATCAACCTGACAGCCTCAAAGAACTCTCCAAAACCCTGGCAGGCAGGCAGGCAAATCTCACCTTTGCTGGGACTCCTCAATGGGGAACAGCATTTACAGGCTCCTGAAAATTATTCTGAGTCAGGAGGATGGGGCCTATCCTACTTCCTGTGAGATTTCCAAACAGAAATGTGGAAGCCGTGATGTAACTTGATAAAGTGTTTGACAGTACTATTGCTGTAAATGCTGCTTTGTGTGATGACTGAACTGAAGAAGCCAAATCTGACTGGTAACGAATGTGTGTCTGAAATGTAATGTTGTTTATGGAAGGACAAACAAATTTGAAGAATAAATGTGAAGCACGAATGATTGCACAGGTTTTTTACCCGCAGATAACTATCTCTAGCCAATTCCCTTCTGTAGCTTTTTCCAAAACAATCAAAGCATTTTGGAAGGAAAAAAAATGAATTTACTCTACTATTTTACCTTGAGCAAACAGAGAGCCGTTGCAGTGAGCAGTCACAGAAACGCTGGTACAGGTGCAGAAGGCAAAGCTTGGGTACTTAAAGGTACTTTGCAAGACACATGATACCAAAACAGCAGAAAAAACATCTGAACTTTTGTTAGACCAAGCACATTTGCTTTCCAGGTTCTTTTGTGGAAGATTTACATTTTGTTCTTGAAGTGGAATAAGGAGTTCATGTGGTTTTATTTGAGAATCTGACTGCGTTTACAGATGTAAAGTGACCTTTTGTCCTTCAAACTGAGTTAGTGGTTTTCCACACACAAACATTGAGGCACTAACTGCTCGGATCTCCAGCCCTGAATAAATCCCTTCTGAAAGCCAAGCTAACTACTTTGCAGCCCCTCCTGTGTTGTTGCACTGAGACATAAATCTCTGTACTGTGTTTCTATCAGTGTGCTGCACCTTTTCACAGAAACTCACCTCTGCTATAAGGACGATTATTATGCAATTGCCCCTTTGCTCTTCAGAAAGGTCGAACAGCAGGGAGTGCAGTGTGTTAATCAGGTAATCTTGTTTTTCCCTTTTCACGGTAGGAATACCTATCACCAGTGAGACTGTAGCGAAAGAAGTCCACAAGCTGTGTCATTTTAAGTCAGAGAAACTGAAATTATATCTAAAATTTGATTTGATGAGACCAGGTAAGAGTTAGTACTCCTGTGGCACTGTTACAGCATTTGGAAGGAGAGATCACTCCAGCTAAATTCAGCTTAGAGACACCCATGGCTGTGTTATAAGTACCAGGTCTACACAATGGAATCTGCTGACATTTCACAGTTTGGACATCTTTCTGCCTCTGGCAAACACAGAGATGTCTGCTGTTGAGTTTCAAAAGTGGGTATTGCTCTTGGTACAGAGTTGGAGTAGTAAAAGTTAAACCAATACTGCTTCAGTTATGTCAAGCTTTCACATGAGGAGATCACTGTATATCTCAGAAAGGATTCCAACTCAAAAATCTTTCTGAGCAGTGTGGTAGATATGAATCAATGGCTTTAAAATAAGTAACAATGGTAATGGGAAGGAACATGGACATTATTAAGAAGAAAGGACTGAAATAGTCTCTAGCAAAGACAGTTAGTAGCAAACCTGTGCTACACCACATCTTCAGATTGTAAGCAGTACATCTTTTTTATATTGGCAAGGACATACCCAAACTGGCAGTATCCTGTGGAATTCTTAGTTCTTGCAGGTGATTCTTTTTCACCAAAACCATGTGAGATTGGTGAGGAATGGAGCAAGTACAGTTAGTGATTTGCTTCAGACTTCATCAACCACGCCAGTGTCAGCTCGTAAGTGCCAGACTTCTAGTGTTCTTTTCCAGCACACAACTTGCTATTCTAACCACTGACTGTCTGGTTTGACATACCAGAGGTTAAACCGTACCTGTGAACCTGCAGTCTTGCCTTTGTGATTGTACCAATACATTAAAATTAAACCACGGAACAGTCTTCTATTACTTAGGACTTTTCTTTCCCTTGCCCTTATTTTTCCTCTTGCTTATCAACGTGTCTAGTTTTTTGAGAGCCTGTTGCAAACTGTTTTGCCAACAATCTGTGGTCTTTTGCAGACTGACACTGATCTCTGGGGACTCGTGAGAAATACAGAACTAGATCACATTGCCGCAATTACACCTATGAACAAGAAGACTGTAGGATGTTCTCCATTGCCATGGGTATGGCCAAATAATTTCTTTAGTTAAATCAAAAGTACTGGCAATGCTTCTTTATATAAAATCACACTAGAGGAAAGCCAGAACTTCAGCAAAATACAAAACCAAGCAAAATGGTTGACTACTTTCTTGCTTAATGCTTTTAAAGACTCGTTACCTATTACTTGACATTTAAAAGAAGGTACAACTTCATAATCTGTATGACAGTTCACTGGACTTAATTCTGATTTCTGTAGGTGTCAACTGATTTCTTACATCAATTAAAATTTCTATTGAAGATTTATTGATATCCTTTAAATTATCACTTTTCCATTGGCTTGGTTCAGCAAACCCAGTGCATTATAAATTCTTCTTGGCTTCCTCATTCATACTAGTTTTGTGGGGAAAAATGTCAGCAAATGCATCTTATGCACAGGAATATGTGACTGAAACAAAAAAACCCAAACTGTTTTTCAAGTATGGGTATTTTTTATTAGTACTTTAAAAGATTTATCAGGATATTTGGGGATCAAGACTTGAAATTTGGATTGTTGTGCTAAAAGAGGCTTTTGCCATCCCTATGAAAAATCTATTCAGTTTGATAACATAATGAATTTTAGGGAGAAAACCCACACCAAACTCTGAGTATGCTTCATTGCCAGAACTTAATATAAAATATAAACATGTAGAAAATACAGGCTTATCTGTATTTCCTACCTCCAGTTCTCTGCTGCCCAAAAATGATGTTTGGGAAAATGGCATCTTCATACCCTTGAAGGTGAGGTAGGTAATAGTACATGCTTGTTAGATGCACAGGGAGTTTTCCAGTGAGGTTTAACAGTTTCCACTTCATATAATCTTAAAAAAAAACCAAGAAAGCCACATGTATCACAGAATCACAGAATATTAGGGATTGGAAGGAACTTCCAAAGATCATCCAGTCCAATCCCCCTGCCACAGCAGGATCATTACATTTAAGAAAAACCCAAACCAACAGCCTTTCTGCATTTGTCCTTATATGCTAGATATGATTAGGACATACCATGTTATCACCTCTTTCTTTCTGATCTATTTCTTGTCGCTATTTAGATAGTTTGATTCGAAATACGATTTTTTTTTTTTTTAATGTGGCGAGACTAAGGCACCCTAAATAACAACTGCATTTATGCTTGGAAAGAAGAAAGAACTTTACTCTTCCACTAAATTGCTTGTGCATAAGAGATACAGTGCTCTGAAGGTGGTTAATGAAGAGTATGTGAGATGGACAGGATCCAGGAGAAGTCAACTACACAAAGTTGATCCAACCACCAGCAGAAAAGCATGTAAAGTATTAGTTATTAGAGAATCCTTACTGAGAAGCACTGAAGCATGCATTTGCCATCCATTGAAGCTCTTACCAGGAGTTTGCATTACTAACATGACTGAGACTGCTGGGCCTTGTGAAACCTACAGTTTATAATCTGCTCCTAATATTCAATATAAGATCCAATCATACCTCAACAAGGCAATTTAGAATCATCAAAAGGACTATATACCCTTATAAGTAGTGGTGTTGTTCTCCTCTGTCATCCTAATCAGAATAAGGGGTTTAGGAAGAATGAGGCCAGTTGAATAGGTTGAAGTGTTACTGGGCCATACTCAGTGTTTTGCCTTCTATGATCATGGATCTACCTTTGAGAAGTTGAGTCTGTGGGGAGCTGGTGGGATTCACCTGATAAAGTGGGGCAAGAAAGTCTTTGCCAACACACTGTCCAGACCTACACTTAGTACTTTTAAACTAGATTTAGCAAAAAAAGAGATGGATATTTGAGCAAAAGAGAAAAGAAAGGAGCTGTTGATGTACCAGGAACTAAGAAGTAAAAGCTCGTGAAAGACCTCAAAGGAATTAGGACATGGTCAATAGCCAAGCTGACACACCTCTATACAATGCACACAACATTGGTATCAAGCAGGAGGAGCTGGAAGCCATCGTGCAGACACAAAGCTACAATCTAGTTATCACAGAAACATGCTGAGGTACTGCAGTCAATGGCAATAAGCTGTTCAGGAGAAGAAAGAGGAGCAGCGGGGTTCCTGTCAGTGTAAAAGAATGTATTGAATGCACAGAGCTATCTTTGAAAAACAGTGAAGAAGAAATTGAGAGCATATAGGTAAAAACTAAAGGCCAAGCCAAAAAAGAAAAACTCTTTTGTGCTGTTGCAGCACAGAAAGCCAGTCATACATTTGGCTACACAAAATGAAAGATGGCCATCAGGCTGAAGAAGGCAATTCTTCACTTTCTACCCTTCTCTCACAGGGACCCATTTGGAGCACTGCATCCAGATAGGAATCCTCCAGCATGAGACAGACACCACCAACCTACTAGAGCAGGTCCAGGTCCCTGAGACTGATCAGTGCAACATCTCTTCTAAGAATAAGGCTGAGAAAGTTGTGGGTGTTCAGCTTAAATATGAGAATGTTCCACAGAGTGTTTGTTCTGACCTTTCAATAAAAAGAGGGCTTACAAGAAAGAAGGCTTTTTACCAGAGCTTGTAGTGACATGACAAGGGGCAATGTTTTTAAACTGAAAAGGATAGATTGAAATTGAATAAAAGGAAGATATTTTTTGCAATGAGGATGGTGATGTACTGTGGATGGTGAAGTACTGCTTGCCCAGAGAGGATATGGGTGCCCCATTGCTGGAAGTGTTCAAGGTCTGGTTTGGTGAGGCTCTGAGCAACATGATATACTGAGTAATGTCCCCGCACAAGTCAGAGGGGCTGGGCTAGATGATTATGAAAGGTATCTTTTAACCCAAACCATTCTTTGATTGTAAGAAACTGGAGAAAAAGGACAGCAGATGCTGATAAGTCAGTGTCTTCTTCCTCTCCTCTTTGGGATTACGAATGCTTTGTACAGCTACATAATCAAAGACTCTTTAAGTGTGATTACAGAATCACAGAACTGTTGAGCCTGGAAAAGACCTCTAAGATCATCCAGCCCAGCGTATGTCCTAATATCACGACAATCAGCTAGACCATGGCACCAAGTGCCACATTCAGTCTTATATCAAACACCTCCAGAGATGATGACTCCACCGCCTTCCTGAGCAGTCCATTCCAGTGTCACAGACTCAGAGAATCACATAATTATTTGGGCTGGAAAAGATCTCTAAGATCATCAAGTCCAGTCCTTAGATGTCTAATCACCCCTTCCGTGAGGAAGTGCTCCCTAAAGCAAAAAATGGATTGGACGTGTTTTTTCATAAAGAAAACTGGAAACAGGAACACCTGCCTTCATTACAAACCACTTCCATCAAACCAGAGACTCACTGGATGTAGGAGTTTTTACTGTCCTTTTCTACCTGTGAAATTATCTTAATTGACAATTATTTGCTGCCTTCTAGAGCACCTTCTCAGCAGATGTAGATTGCTGTTTTGGCTGTGCCACTTTGACACACAATAAGCAGCTATTTTAAATGCAGCAGCAAAAAAATCCTGCTTTGATTTTTGCACAACTGGCAAGCAACTATTTAAATGAAAAGAAACACAGATTCTGATTAATAATTTTCTTAATCATTTTGCAAACTTCAATGCTTTCCCTGAAATGTAACAGATGTGGTTTGCAGGGCTCAAGCAGAACTTCTCAGGTTATAAAAGTCCTATGGCAGAAAGGACAAACAGATCCAGGTCTTTAGAAACTATATGAGAAACAAAAGACTGTAGCTGTTAAGAGAAAAGTAGAGAATATTTATCTTATCTTTACTAATTTAAAATAAATACGAAAATAGTTAGACTATTTATTCATGTTGAAATAACTCAATTCTCACCTTCTAAAACTAATCATTTTTTTTAAACAATAAGCCATAAAAACTATAGATACTGTTAATTTACTAATTTCTCTTCCTTGATATAAACGTCCCTGAATGTTCAACAGGTGCTAAAAATTCTTTAAAATAGATAATGAAAACATTACTAGTTTCATTTTAAAATCAAACCAAAATCAATTATAAGCTTTCAAAAAAACCCAAAAACTTGTGCTTAGTGCAAGATACTCAATAGGGGCAGAGGATACATACCATGCAATTTATAAAAAGGTATTTGAATAGACTAAAATGAAGAACTATTATCGCAGAATCCCAGAACGACTGAAGCTGGAAAAGTCCTCTGAGCTCATCCAGCCCAGCCCATGACCTAAGATCAACATATCAGCCAGACAAGGGCACCAAGGGCCACAGCCAGGCTGTCCATCAACACCTCCAAGGACGACAACTCTACCACTGCCCCGTGCAGTTCATTCCAGGGGCTGATCACCCTTTCCAGGAGGAAACATCCAATCTAACCCTTTCTTGACAGCTTCAGGCCCTGCTCTCTCATCCTGGTTCTAGTTGCTTGGGAGAAGAGCCTGACTTCCACCTGACTGCAACCTCCCTTCAGGGAGTTGGAGAGATGGAGAAGGTTCCCCCTCCCCCCAGTCTCCTCCAGGCTAAACACTCTCAGCTCCCTCAGCCTCTCCTTATCAGACTTTTCTTCCAGTCCTTTCCCCAGCCTCATTGCTCCTCTGGACTCACTTCAGTGCCTCAATCTCTTTCTTGAAGTGAGGGGTCCAGAACTGCCCCCAGTACTCTAGGGGGGGCCTCACCAGTGCCCAGGAAAAGGGGACAATGAGGTTGCTAGTCCTGCTAGGATGGCAGCCAGTGTACAGCTTTCACACAAGCGTTTTTTCTGTCTTCCAGAGTTACCTTAAACAGACTGACAAATAACCCTCACCAGCCTGGTTCACCCTGCTTAGATCCACAAAGACAGAGCCTTACTGAATTAGCAATATTTCTCTGAAGTTACTCAACTTCCAAAAGATATTCGCACTAAAATCAGAACTGAACATTCTACAGAAATGTTTTATTTCAAAAACCCAAATAAACATAGATGCAACTCCTAACACTCTGCTTTATCATTAAATACACTGGAATTTTGCTGTGTAAAAACTTTTGTTTTTCTTCTGTTAAACCACCTTGATAACTTTGCCTTTCCGCTACTATTCACAAGTGTTACCTACCATGAGTTGGGTTTTATTGAGTACAATAAACTTTTACAATTTTGCTGTACAACAAAACTTGGCTGGAATGGGAAGCAGAAGAACAAGTAGAAATAAAAGAAAAATTATTCACTGATTTAGAAAAAATAATTCTGCTTTGAATCCAGAGAATTAAGAATTTTCTTCTCTCTCTAGAGAAGTAACTCTTCTGAACATGGAAGAAAACAGATCCTGCCCTGCAACATCGTTTCTTCTAGGGAACAGAATATTTTAGGTAAATAAGTTCAATTAAACAATAAGAAAAATCCAGATCACTAAAATAACCTTAATTGCTTGTTGGTATTCTTAAAAAAAAAGATAAATGTGTTTTTCTTTTAACTGACATCACTTACGATCATTCACATTTCCTTCAGATAATGAACAAATTACTTGCAAGATAAAAATAAATGCTACAGGGAAGATTCTTGGGCTATATCTAGCCTGCAAGATCTCCTGGACCTTCTCAACTCCCAGGTTCAAGCAAACACCCAGCTGTCTGTGTGGTCTATCTAACAAGATGAGACTGTGCACCCACCACATGCTCCTCAGTGCCTGGGGTCCACTGGCAGGATGGCAAAGCACTTGTGGCCAAAAAGTCTCCTCAAAGTCACTACCTCACCTGGACAGAAGGAAGACCAGGACCATGAAACATCAGAGGAGATGTACATCTGTCTTCCAGCGAGACATGGCTGTAGTATTTATCAGAGTGTAATGACATAACTAAAGTTGGTAAAAGTGGCTTTTTCAGTGCTCTCTAGCTGGCAGCAAGAGAGAGATAAGCTCCGTAAGAAATATGCCCTGTGATATGCACAGCATTGCCACTATGACACCAGTGCAGTCCACTGTGTCCCACTTTTTCTCTCTCATTTCTTTAGTTGCTAACTGATTCTATTTAAAGAGCGGACTTGCACACATCTCTTTTAAAATATAAACTTTCACCTAATGTTAATAATATAATAAGCCCAGTGCTTTCTTCTCACCACAATGGTGAGAAAGAAACACAAACACTCCAAGCTTTGGGCCATTATCGCTGGGCATTTCTATACATACAAACCTGTATTATTTGTTGTCAAGTTCATTCCTTTTGCCACTGCCTGCTTTATTTCACCAAGAGCACTGCTCAGTTCCTGGGATCTTTTCTTATTTTCCTTTTCTGCATAGAGTAGTCTTTGCCGAAGCTCCAGAAACTGGCTTTGATACATGTCGAAGTCATTTCCTACAAAGATAACCAAATTTCTTGTGAGGGGTGTGGTGGGTTCAAGACCACAATTTAAGATTAAAGAAAAGAAAGCAAAGCAGTGAGGTATTGATGACATCTTGGATAAATTTGCCAGACAATGGATGGCTTCGGGAAACTGCAGAAAGATTTATTAACTCTATAACTGTATACAGAAAGGAAGAAAAGGTTACACAGTCAGTGCACACAAACTAGAAACTGTGTCACAAATGCCATCACGTATTCTGAGAAAAATACAATGGGAGGTCACCATCATTTGGGCCTTGGGTCTTCTTTCACTTTAGAGACCTGGGAAAAAGAGCATGTCAGTCCAGGATGGCCTGACTTTCTCAGCACCCACACCTGCATCCCTCGGTGCAGCCTCATGCGTTTCAAACAAAGAACGCAGTCTCTGTCTTTCAGCTCCAAGGTTTAAGGATTCTCAAGTCCTTCTGCTGTCTTCAGCTAAGCACGAAGTTGTTCTACCCCAAAACTTAAGCGCTGCCAGTCTTTTCTCGGTGGCAGAAATGACAAACACCCTCTCTTCCTGCTGATCACTCTTTCCAAAATGGCAGCGGCATAGTCGCATGGCCCCGGCCATGTGCGGGATCAAAGATGGAGACCGACCGCACGGCTGCATCAGCAGGGCCTCACCCCCCCACACACTCCACACGTGGCCAAGAGGGTCTTCCAAAGATCCTCTCCCCTCCTCTCCCTCTCCTGTTTCAGCTCCAGGACGAAGAGGAGTACCACAGCTCACCACGATGCTTAAGGGCTGTCCTTGGGGTGGGAGGTGTCGTGATGGCAAATCTGCACCAGTCTTGCTTCTCTGGTCTGGTGCCGCGGCGGTGGCAGCGGGACAGTGCTGCCACGGCGGGGGGGGCTGCTTTGGGTCCGGGCTGCGGCGCTGTCCGCGGCTTCTCCAGTCTGGGGCTGCAGTATGGCGCCAGCTGCAGTACGGCACTGGCGGCGGCACCGCACTGCCGTGGCGGGGGGCTGCTTTGGGACCACATGGCTGCGGCAGCTTTTGGAAGCCACAGCTGGTGTGGGCTGGGCCAGCAGCGGGGCTTGGTGGAGCCGCGGTGTGGCGGGACCGCGCACCTGCAGCAAGTTGCGGCCGGGGCCGCTTTAGGACTGGACGTCGGCAGGTGCATGCCGGCGGTGGGGTTAGGCCGGGGCCGCAGCTGGTTCGGAAGCCATTTCTGGGGCAGGTCCCCAGGACAGACCCTTCCGGGGAAAGTTCCCGGGACAGTGTAACTGGGGAAAGGTCTCCCAGGACAGGCCTTTCTGGGGAAGGTCCCCAGGACAGTGTCACCTCCCTCAGGAGAGGTAACTGGGGGAAGGGTTCCTCTTGAGAGTAACTTTTTGTTCCTCATGAAAGCATGACTTCTGCACATCCGGAAATTCTGGTAATTTTCAAACTGCAACACGGGTGAATTGTTCATGGAATAAAGAGAAAGTGTAAGAATAGGAGACAGTCAAGAAGACAATATGACCAGAAGTGTATAAAAAACAATAAAAGAGGCCACTTGGAGTTTGTTTATGGAATGAAGAAATCTGGCAGGGTACTACAACATAGTGTTTTGGGAGCGTGACTGGGTAAAGGCTTGCGATTGAAGACAAGGAAAAGAATATCATGGAATAGGTGAAAAGGTTATGCAAGTCGGTGCACACAAACTAGAAACTGTGTCATTAATGCCATCACACAAGCTGAGGAAAATATAATGGGAGATCACTACAGTTTGGGCATTGGACCTTCTTCTAATTTAGAGACCTGGGAAAGAGAGCATGTCAGTCCGGGATGGCCTGAGTTTCTCAGCGCCCACACCTGTATCCCTCGGTGCAGCCGCATGCATTTCAGCATAGCTTCTCCAGCTCAACGCATAGGGATGGCCTGACTGATCAGCGCCCACACCTGCATCCCTCTGTGCAGCTGCAAAAATATTCTTGGGCCCCTTCCCAAGCTGGGAAGCAGTGGGCCCATCAATTTTGGAAAGATGAAGAGAAAGTGATAGAGCGTATTGAACAGTATCGGGCTGCTTCCAAGTTTAAAGAAGGTAAAGGCAAGGGTGTAATTTGCGCAGTTCTTGGCGCCTGCTTATCTTGTGCACAGCAAAAAGCTAAACAGACCCCTGCTCCCACTCTAATTTCTTCTGTAGAGTACGCGGCTTTGAAATCTGAGAATGAGGCGTTACAGGCATCTCTGAACCCGGCGTCACTTGCATGGTACCTCCACAGAGGATATCCGTGCATTGGTCGAGTCTGTATCTAGGAAAAATAATCTGGCCATGAAAGAATCCTCCACTAAAAAGCCCCCGATTCATGAGGGGAACACCCTTTCTGCCGCAGAATGGCACCTAATTGATTTTTCAGAATTTCAGCCAAAAAACTCCCATCCCCGCGGTGACAGTGAGCCATCCTACCCGGAGGGTATTAGCAGTTCAATGGCTCTCTGACAAATCCTCTGAACCTACCATTGCTATTCCTGTAGGACCCAAAGAAATCTTGATGGAGTTTCTAATTGACACTGGAGCTCAAATGCAGTAATTAGCAAAGAGACGGCACAAACCCTGGGTATACGACCCACCCGACGCCGTGCTAAATTCACAGGAATCGATGGTGCAATAAAAGAATGTCCCACTGCCAAAATTACTCTGTGGTTGCCAGAGGAACAAAGACTAACCTGAGCAGAGGTATTAGTGGGTGCGGCAAATACAAACCTTTTAGGATTTGATGTACCGTGTGGACGAACATGGAAACTCCCAGACGGGACTGTGTGGAGCTTTGCAGTGAATGGGGAAGCATCAGACACCATAAAATTGAATCTGTTGGAAACATCTATACCTCTACCTCCCTCTAAAATCACCAATGTTCGGCAATATCAGCTGCCTGCAGCTGTACTCGCCGGGATTGACGGGGTGGTCACAGACTTGGAGCAAAGAGATATTATCAAAAGAGCTCACTCACCCTATAATTCGCCAGTGTGGCCAGTAAAAAAAACAAATGGCCAGTGGCGTTTCACAGTAGGCTATTGGCAATTAAACGCTAACACTGCCCTTTTAACTGCTGCAGTCCCGAGCATTACTGAGACAGTAACACTAATACAAAGAGCCGCTCATTCTTGGATGGCTGCCCTAGATGTCAAAGACATGTTTTTTATGATTCCTCTGCAGGACAAGGATAAAGCGCAGTTTGCTTTCGCCTGGAAAGGAATCCAATACACTTGTAACAGACTTCCACAAGGATACAAACATTCCCCCACCATCGCTCACAATGCGTTAGCCAGAATTTTGGCTGGGATTCCTATTTCATCTGACAACACAGTATATCAATATATTGACATCTTAATAGGAGGAAACAACGAAGAAAGTGTAAAAGAGACAATGAAGAAAATTCAGGGAACACTGTTGGAATTAGGATTGGAAATTCAAGATGCAAAGTGCCAGGAACCAGCACAGGAAGTTAAATTCCTGGGAGTCTGGTGTATTAATGGAGCTGCTTCTGTTCCTCAAGACACCTTGGAGAAAATAGAACAGGGACAAACCCCATCTAATGCGAAGGAATTACAACAGGTATTAGGAGCTTTAAGCTACTGGCGTAAACATGTTCCTGGTTTTTCCATCATTGCTCGACCCTTGTATAACCTTTTGAACAAGGGAAAATCATAGGAATGGACTGAGCACCACACCAATGCATTGGAATTGCTGATAAAACAATTAAGGCTATTTCAACAACTTGGTCCCATACACCCCACTGATCCTATCCATGTAGAATGGGGGTTCAGTGAACATGGTTCCCATTGTAATTTATGGCAAAAGGGGCCAGAGGGACCAGAAAGGCCACTGGAATTTTGCTCTCGCTCTTTCACTGATACTGAAAGCAGGTATTCACACCTTGAGAAAGGCTTGTTATCCTTGGTGAGAGCCTTGTGCTCCAGCAGAACAGATAAGGAGAGCAGAAGAGATAAGGAGAGAACAGAGTGTTGTTATTCGAGGACCTTTTCGCCTTTTAGATGTTGTCCCTAAGGGGACACCACCCCCAGCTGGCATTGCCCAAAAGCCCACAGTCCATAAGTGGTACACCCATCTGGAAGGCATTAATGAAATCATGCCTATCACTGAAGGGAGTATTAAAGTATCTAAACTGCAAAAGGACATAGATGGTGCTTTACTATTCCAAACTCCACCAAGCAAACCCTCTCCAATTCAGGATGCACCTCCTCTCAAAGAAGGCAGTCGTCTCACAGGAGTAGGGTTCACCGATGCCTCCTCCCATCGAGAAAACAATAAGTGGAAGTATAAAGCTGTAGCCCTGGAGGTGGCAACGGGAGAAAGGCTGACTGAAACAGGTGAAGGCAGTGTGCAAGTAGGAGAGCTTAAGGCAGTCCTACTAGCTGCAAAACATGGTGCTCATCACATCTACACCGACTCATATGCTGTCTTTAAGGGAGCTACTGAATGGATAGGCCATTGGGCTAACAATGACTGGCAAGTAAATAGAGTTCCAGTTTGGGAAACCGACAGCTGGAAACAGTTATTAGAAATAGGGAAACAGAGAACATTATGCATTGGCTGGGTAAAAGGACACGATAGCTCAAATTCAATCACTGCCAAATTTAACCAGCAGGGAGACAGCCTCACGCGGCTGCTGCAAGTTGATGTTGTGAATGATGAGCAGGAATGGGAAGGCTTACTCGAATGGTTACGTGTTAAGCGCGGCCATACTGGACGGGCCGACTTGTATCGAGAAGGCATAGCCAGAGGCTGGCCTGTATCCGTCAAATTATGCGAACAGGTGGTGACTGCCTGTTCTCAACGTCGCTTGAGGCTCAACAAAGACCATCCGAGTAAGGCACCTCCCCTCCATATTCGGGACAGGAAAACATTGTGGCATTCATGGCAAATTGACTATATTGGTCCCTTGCGACCATCAGGAGGAAAGAAAGATGTTCTGGTAGGAGTAGAGGTCATATCCGGCCTTACCATGGCCATCGATTTTACATCTGCCACTGGAGAAAACACAGCAAAAGGCCTCAAAAGATGGTTCAGCACACTTCCCCTTCCAGAGGAAATTCAGAGTGATAATGGCTCACATTTTACAGGCACAGTAGTGCAAGACTGGGCCAGAGAGGAAGGAATTCGGTGGGTATTCCACACCCCCTACTATCCTCAGGCCAATGGTATCGTCAAACGCGCTAATGGACTAGTGAAGCGCTTCGCAAAAACCCATGATTCTGGGTGGCACTTGCGATTAAGTGACACAATCTATCAATTAAACAATCGATGGAGTGGGGATGGTTGTCCCAAAATGAAAGCCTTTTGTGCATCTGCTAACACAATTGCCCCAAAAGTCCACACCAAACCTGGAGAATACCTTACTGGGTTTTACGCTGGACAACCTATACTGGTGAAAATGCCCCAGATTGGAACAGTATCAATGGTACTAACTAAGCCTGAAAATCTCTGTGCCTGGGAGGCTAAAGACTGTTCAGGAAAAACACGCTGGATCCACACCCAGTGGATTGTACCTTCTTTTTAACCCTGTTGGTCAAATAAGACCGAGCATTTGTTTTGTTTTGTTTTGTTTTTGTTTCAGAAATCCTGAATTAACTGCACGTGGACAGACGGATTGGCCTACACCAACCTCGAGTGTATCCAAGGAATCTTGTCACTTGTCTTGGCTATAGTGGTATTTTTGTTGTGTATAATCATTTGGAAACCTAAATTTTTAAAAAAATGACAATTCGGCAACTCAAACTTATAATATTTGGTTGTATCTTGACAATGCAATCCTCTTTGGTTTATAACCAAAGAAACTCAGAATGGCCGTGGTCATGTTAAGTATACTGCTGTGTTGGGACACTGAAACCAGGAAGACATCTAAACTTAGC
>VXBP01009347.1:176835-219139 GCA_013400115.1 Rhinopomastus cyanomelas | reverse complement strand
GCTGGCCCTGCCCAATCAAATTTGTTGCATACAGTGGAAGGAGACAAAGTCCCTGTGATTCAAGAGAAGAATTTTTTAGGAAAAGCAGTATGGATTTCTCCTGCCACAGGTGAAGGAAAACCCCTTCGTGGGGCAGTTTTCGCCCAAGGACCGGGTCATACTTACTGGGTGATGCAAAAGAATGGTGAAACTCACTGCATGCCAGAAAGAAGACTGAATCTGGCTGAGAGACCCTAAAGGACTATTCCCAGTCTGAAGAAAAAGAAAACAAGTGCATTAGAGGTGAAGTGGTGTGGAAGATACAAGGGGTGGATTGTGCTGGGTTAGGACGCAGAAGAAGGACTTGTGTTTCTCCCAAACCACTCCCCTCTACCCCACAGTAGGAGGGTCCTGGCGGACCATGGAATAAAAAGCCAGCAGGGAGGCGGGGATGGTGTGGTTCCGGCCAGCCCGGGAGGAGAGAGGTTCCTGTGCCCTGACCTGTACAGGTTGAAAAAGACATTTAAGATCATCAAGTCCATCCATTATCCTAACTGTACCAAGCCCACTGCTAAACCCAAAAGTTCCTACCTACACAACTTTTAAACACATCCTGGGATGAAATGTAGGACATCTCCAGCCCTTTCTCTGCTGGGCATTTTTAAGCTACATAATGCTCAATGAGGAGTTAATTGGGCCATATATACACACAACAGCCACAGCTCTTACAGTCAAGTACTGGAGGCTAGAGCAGCTGAAGTGTTTTGAGAGGACAATGTAGTAATTCAGACCTTTCTGGGTTTATTCTACTGCTGTTTCATCCTTGTTCTTTTGCATTTGGCACTCATCACTTGGTCAGAGCACTGGTGGCTGAGTTCACTGCCGTAAAAGCATGGAGGTTGGTTCTCTGAGCTGTTCACCTGTTTTCTGCCTCTTCCATTCCAGTACCCAGCGATGCATGTAAATCTTTTACTTCTATACTTCTTAAAACCTAGTTAATCAAGCTTGTTTCAAGTGTCAGAAGCTGGATAGAGCTGCTTATTCTAGCTCAGATCCTGTCCAGTGCAGCATCCAGTCCACATGCCTCCTGGCAGGTATTTGCTTAACATCTTCAGTCTTGAGTAACAAAGATTCCATGACCTCCCTGAATAACAAATACATGCAGTGCAAGTGCTGTTATTACCTGTGGAAAACTTCCTACTGTGTTTTAAGTCTGTGTGACTGAAATGTCACCAACCCTACTTTTATTTGTCCATCCTAGGCATAGAGAAATTTCACCTCTCCTGTCTTCCTTTTTCTGACCTCCTTGGTGGCTTAGACTGCTTCATCTTTACCTTCAGACTCTGCTAAAGCTCTGCAATGAGTTCAGCTTGTCACTGTGCAGACAGCTATTCCCAAGCTCATCCTGGGCACAGGACTCCAGCTGATGCCTTCCCTGCCCTGAGCTGAGCCTGACGTTGCCTCCAACGGCTTCTCGTTGCCGTGTCCTGGCATGGTGTATTTGGGTGAGCTCGGATGGAGTTGATCCTCCCAGTAACATCACTCCTGATGCCCTCTTTGTGGTGGTAGCAGCTGGAGGGGTGTTGGTAACACACCAGTACTTTGGCTACTGCTGAGCAGCGCTCGCACAGCACAAAGGCTGTGGGTTTGTTTTTTCTCCTTCTTAACGTTGTCATCAACTGAGGAGGACTGAGGGGTGGGCTGGGCAATGTAACCCAAACTGACCAAAGGCAGTCGCCACCACATGACATCCCCCTTGCTTCTGTGTCTGGGCTGAAAGAAGGAAAGGGAGGGGCATTTGTTGATGATGTTTTGATCTCCAGTGCAACTGCTGCCCGCTGGGGCCCTGCTTCCTAGAGCAGCAGCTAACTTCATCTGCTGATGGGAAGTATCATAGAATCATTAGGGATTGGAAGGGACCTCGAAAGAACATCCAGTCCAATCCCCCTGCCACAGCAGGATCACCTAGACCAAGTCACAAAGGAACACATCCAGGCAGGTCTTAAACGTCTCCAGAGAAGGAGACTCCACAACCCCGCTGAGCAGCCCCTTCCAGGGCTCTGTCACACTCACTGTGAAGAAGTTCCTACTGATATTGATGTGGAACCTCCTATGTTCCAGCTCACACCCATTGCCCCTCGTCCTATCATTAGATGACACTGAGGACAGCCTGGCTCCATCCTCCTGACACCCACCCCTCACATATTTATAGACTGTAATGAGGTCACCCCTCAGTCTCCTCTTCTCCAAGCTAGAGACCCAGCTCCCTCAGCCTCTCCTCATAAGGTAGGTGCTCCACGTCCTTCATCATCCTCGTTGCCCTACGCTGGACTCCCTCCAGCAGCTCCACATCCCTCTTTAACTGAGGGGCCCAGAAGCGGACACAATAGTCCAGGTGTGGTCTCACCAGGGCAGAGTAGAGGGGGAGAAGAACCTCTCTTGATCTGCTAACCATCCCCCCTTCTGATCCACCCCAGGATGCTCTTGGCCCTCTTGGCCACAAGGGTACATTGCTGGTTTATGGTCATCCTGCTGGCCACCAGGACCCCCAGGTCCCTTTCTTCTGCACTGCTCTCCAACAGGTCAGTCCCCAGCCTACAGTGGTACCTGGGGTTGTTCTTGCCCAGATGTAGAGAACAATCTTTATTAGTTGCCTTTCCTCTCATGTGTGGCTTTTGCTTTTCTGCTCTATTAAACTGTTGTTGTCTTTACCTGCTAGCTTGTCGTGATGTTTTTCTCTCTCCTGCCAATCCAAGAGCAGCTTTGGTGGGCACCTGGCCCCCAGTCAGGGCCAAACCACCACATATGGGATTTACTTAAAAACAGGGTGTCAGCCTGAGCCAGGAGAGCGCTAACACACTGTGAGATCTATGGACGTTCTATGAAACTGCCGGCCTGTTCCCAAGCCTGCTCCCGTGCGGTGCTGTACTGCTGCCAGAGTGCAAAAGCCTGTTAGAGGGGCTTAAGTTGGTTTTCTTTGCCGTCTGTTTCTGTGGTTAGTCAAGTCTGGTCTTGAACCGTTGTCGTGTAGTGAGTTCACAGCCCTTCCTTTGCCTTTCTCTGGCACCAGCATGATACTGCTGATTAAAAACACCGGACGACAATGGAATACGAGGAGACGTCTTACTGCTGCGTGATCGTGAACCCGTGGTGGGCTGTCCCCAGGGAGGATTTCCCAGCACGTTGTGTCAGCTGCTCTAAGTGATTTTCACCTGTACTGTGTTTCCTGTGTTATTTTGAGAACATCATGTCAGAGAGTATCAAAAGCCTCATGAAAGTCAACATAATGTCACCCTCGGCTGCCTCTCACCCTGTGGTGTTTTACTCTGTTGGAAGGAAACGCACCAGTGTTGAACTGTCTGACAAATCCATGCTGCCCTTCATTCATCACCAGTTACTCTTTAAGCATCAACAAGAATGAAACCCAAATCTGGGGACTTGCCAAGAAAAATCCTGGAAGACTACAGTTGGTTTGATCTACAATTTCCTTTTTCCCTGTTCTAAAGGTTGGTCTTCTAAGTCAGAAAAGACCTGCTAATGACTCTGTTAGGAGCTTTTACTTCTGGTGCCCAGGATCTCGGTCTGAATTGAGGGAAGACTCTCACAAGCCTCAGCACTGCTGTGGCCGGATCCGCACGAGTCCCTGTGGAACTACCACACGGAGGGAGGACGGTGGGTTTGTTTGTCTTCTGTGCTGTTTCCACAAAGAAGGTTGATAGGAATCCAGTAAGAAGCTCTCACGATGGGCTGTGCCGAGCTGTGCTGGTGTCCCTTCCAGTACCTACGGGCATAAAAGGAGGAACAAGCTGAACTATCACCAGAACTGATCTTTCACAAAGGTCTCTAAGGAGGAACAGGGAAGAAGGAAGATAAACCTCTGAAGTGTATTGTGATGTCTTAATGTCCAGGGATAAGACACTAGAAGCAAAGTCCTATCAGAGTCAGCTGGGCAAGGTGGTTTCCCACCGTGATCCTCAAATGCAGGATGAGAGCTGTTGCCTGCAGCCCAGGCAGCATTCGGGTATCTTGAACATCCATTCTTGTCGCTTCCTTCCTGTCCTTCCCTTGGGTTTACAGTAACAACCCAAGTCCTTCTGATTCTTAGACTTAGTCTGGATCAAGCTGTTACTGCTTGCCAATTACTGTTACTTACTGTCACTCTTTCCCTGACAAATCTTGTTTAAAGGCTCCCTGTCCTGCAAAGGTGACAGGCAGAAAGGCTTTCGACATCAAGAGAACTCTCATCTTCCTCAACAGCTCAGGCAATGTCATCCCAAAGCTGAGGGTGACAAATCCATCCTGGAAACATCATCTGTGTCCTTGTCTCCAGGAAGCATCTGGGTCCACCTGATCCTTGAGCAAAAGGATTAGGATTCACAAGTCTAGAGCAGCAGCAGCACTGCCCTGTCTCCTGTTAAAGCCCTTCTTTAAAGTGTCTTAGTCCTTTGGTACATGACTCTTGGCAGTCTTTGTTCATCTCCAGTGCCTTTGAGACTCCACCTCCTGGACAGGAGTCCTTCTATCATACCCAGCTGTTCCTCACAGTGATGACAGTGAAGTAGTGTTTGAGCAGGATACTGGAGCAGCAGTTTAAACTATCTTTATTCTGGTGAGTTCTTGTTAAGAGCAGAAGCCTGCAGTATGTCCACTTCTTCTTACAGTAGCAGGTAGAGTAAGCAATTAATCCTTCTCTTCAAAACGAACCTTCTACTGCTAGGCTGTTGTCCTACCTCCTCTTGATGACCTGTTTTTTAAAGTAGCTTTCCTTTAGCTATGCCCAGTCTGGGGTAGACTTTTTTAAAAGGATTTAGATCCTGATTAATTTTCTTCAGGCACCAGAATACTTTTGGTACCTTCTCTTGCACATTGGGTTGAGATTGTCACTTCTCTTTAGCGGTGTAATCACCACGCAGAAAGATCAGGAGTTGCGCTCTGTGCCCCCAGTGCCTTGATCACAGATAATCAAATGTCACTTTTTTCCCAGGAGCTGAAGCGGGCAACGAAGATGCAGTGTCAGCTGCCTTACGGTGTCGTGGTCTTGACACGAAATCCTGGGCAGAGAGATGAAAGGTGCAAGCTTTGCACCCCACTAATCTTCACATTTAGCGTTGCAGTGAGGCATCAAGGATTGGGATGCTGTGTCTGGATGAGAACTGAAATAAAATACTTCAAGCAAGAGGTTAAGTGTGTGTTCTCAGGGGAATACCAGCAGACCACATAGGATCAGAGACACACTTCACCCTGTTCCCTGTGTGATGGGTGTGTTTCATACCGTGTTGATGTAGCGTAAAGACCTTAGTCTTGTCTGTGTTTAACAAAGAAAACCCAAAGTCACAGAACCACAGAACATTAGGGATTGGAAGGGACCTCCAAAGATCATCTGGTCCAATCCCCCTGCCACAGCAGGATCACCTAGATCCAGTCACACAGGAACACATCCAGGTGGGTTTTAAATGTCTTCAGAGAAGGAGACTCCACAACCCCCATGAGCAGCCTCTTCCAGGGCTCCCGTCACCCTCACTGGAAAGAAGTTCCTTCTGATATTGATGTGGACCAAAAGCTAAACATGACCCAGCAGTGTGCACTTGCGGCCCAGAAGGCAAACCAGATCCTGGGCTGCATCAGGAGAAGTGTGGCCAGCAGGTCGAGGGAGGTGATTCTCCCCCTCTACTCCACTCTGGTGAGACCCCACCTGGAGCACTGCGTCCAGTTCTGGAGCCCTTATTACAACAAGGATGTGGACGTGCTGGAGCAAGTGCAGAGGAGGGCCACGAGGATGATCAGAGGGCTGGAGCAGCTCTGCTGTGAGGCCAGACTGAGAGAGTTGGGGCTGTTGAGTCTGGAAAAGAGGAAGCTCCCAGGTGACCTTATTGTGGCCTTCTAGTACCTGAAGGGGGCCTACAAAAAGGCTGGGGAGGGACTTTTTAGGATGTCAGGTAGCAACAGGACTGGGGGGAATGGAGCAAAACTGGAGATGGGTAGATTTAGAGTGGATGTGAGGAGGAAGTTCTTCACCGTGAGAGTGGTGAGAGCCTGGAATGGGTTGCCCAGGGGGGTGGTTGAGGCTCCATCCCTGGAGGTGTTTAAGGCCAGGCTACATGAGGCTCTGGCCAGCCTGGTCTAGGGTGGGGTGTCACTGCCCATGGTAGGGGAGTAGGAACTGGATGATCCTGTGGTCCCTTCTAACCCTGACTGACTGTGGGACTTGGTGTAGGTGGTCCTGCTGTGGCAGGGGGATTGGACTAGATGGTCTTTCCAGGTCCTTCCAATCCCTAGTGATTCTATGATTCCCTAAAGAAAACAAACTAAATTAGTAGTTCCTAGGTCACGAGTCAAAGGCACCAACACAGCTGGCCCTTCAGTGTGGCAATGTTTACAGATACCTTTAATCTGAAGTAATTAATTAGGAAACACACCACGGTCGCCCCAGGCAACTCCTTTTGCAAACAACTGGCAGGACTTAAAAGCTTGTGTCTGCTTGAGAGAGAGATATAACCGGTGACATGTGCACCCCAAATTCTGCGATCGCTCTCGCCCGAGTCGCCGTCCTTTCCGCTGTTTGAAATGTGCAGTGAAGCCCTGTGCAAATGTCAGATCGCGCTTCCGCGTTGCAGCCCGGGATCTCAAAACCAACGGATCTCAGCTCCACAGCAGCACGCTCTCCCACCGAGGGACATCAAAGGCAACTTCTGCTTAAGAAATCGATGGACCGAAGTACAGGGAGCCCAGTTCGCTGGGCTGACACCTGTCTGACAGTGCTGAACAGATACAGCCACGGCGCTGCTCCGTCCTGAAGAATCCGCACTTCCTAGAAGCTGAGGAAACGACACGTTTTTGTCACTGTGCTGGGCGTCATCGAGGCAACGTGTGAAGGTGTTGCAAGCCGAGGCTTCAGGATTGCCTGAGGTCTGTGGATAACCTTCTGAGCTGGTCCACCCTTCTCTGAAGCACCATAACGGATTCGCACCGCAAGATCTGAGGAATAAGGAGGTTTGGACACAATTTTCTCTGCCTGGACCCCCAGGACATTATTCTTATTACCATTTTGGAAACTTTTGTCTGTAACCCTAAGAGCTAGAGGCTTTTTTTTAAAATACACAGACTGCAGATTGTCATACAGTCATAAAACCCCGGGAGTTCCAGCCTTAGGAGACGGAGGAAGCGTGAACACAGTGAGACCGGCAGGGCTGCGGTGCGAAAACAAGCCTTCTACTGCAGCTAAATGCTTTCTCCTGGGATGAACTTCTCCTCTGCTGCAGAGAACCCACGGAGTAAGTTTTGCTTCTTATTACCGTACAATTATACGAGCTCCTTAAGAGCAATCACAAGAATTGCTGAGCAACTCCTAATCCCCATCTCTGCCACAAGCGTGCTGCTGAGTGTTGCCCTGGTTGCCTGTACAACCTCATTAGAAGGCAGCAATTAGAGCAGACCCGTTTATGAAGTGGGTTAGCTGACAATTCACTTTGGCTGAAAAGCTGTCCTGCTTAGAGCCATATGCAGCTTTCTAGAGCTAAGCATGAGCTGGCAGCGCAGCAGATCTCCTTCTTCAGTGTGTGTCTGGGAAGCCTTTAACCTGTGTTGTTCGTTAAAGAGCCTTCCTCCTCCTTGAACCTCAGTGTTCTCAAATGGTACAATTAGAGGAGAGCAGGCAGGTCAGCTCCAGCTGTGACTGTTGGACCACATCTGGTGGGCCAATGCATTTTCAAAGATTATGTACTGATTCAGTGAGATAAAGTTTACATCCATCCTACAAAAGTGGGGTAAAGTCGATATTAATCCAACTCATGGGCTAGATTCTGACAATGGCATTACTCTGCTGGAGCTCCACAGTTCATCTGCTGCAAGTGTTGGCTGTAATACAAAGCAAACACTAGAACACAGGTTGGGTGGGTACTGAAGAAGCATCTTTTATAGAATCACAGAATCATAGACTCATTAGGGATTGGAAGGGACCTCAAAAGATCATCTAGTCCAATCCCCCTGACACAGCAGGGTCACCTAGACCAAGTCACACAGGAACACATCCAGGCGGGTGTTAAACATCTCCAGAGAAGGAGATTCCACAACCTCCCTGGGCAGCCTGTTCCAGTGCTCTGTCACCCTCACCGTGAAGAAGTTCCTTCTCATATTTACGTGAAGCCTCCAATGTTTCGGCTTACAACCATTGCCCCTCGTCCTATCACTAGATGACATTGAGAAGAGCCCAGTTCCATCCTCCTGACACCCACCCCTCACATATTTGTAGACATTAATGAGGTCACCCCTCAGTCTCCTCTTCTCCAAGCTAAACAGACCCAGCTCCCTCAGCCTCTCCTCATAAGGGAGGTGTTCCATGTCCTTCGTCATCCTCGTTGCTCTACACTGGACTCCCTCCAGCAGCTCCACATCCCTCTTGAACTGAAGGGCTCACAACTGGACACAATACTCCAGGTGTGGTCTCACCAGGGCAGAGTAGAGGAGAAGAACCTCTCTTGATCTGCTAACCACCGCCCTTCTGATCCACCCCAGGATGCTGTTGGCCCTCTTGGCCACAAGAGCACATTGCTGGCTCATAGTCATCCTGCTGTCCACCAGGACCCCCAGGTCCCTCTCTCCTACACTGCTCTCCAACAGGTTAGTCCTCAGCTTATACTGGTACCTGGGGTTGTTCTTGCCCAGATGCAGGACTCTGCACTTGCCTTTTATCCATTTGTATTCTGTTCTAGCAACATCCTGCACAATATATCAATCTATATGTTGTCCAGTCTTGGCCCAGAAATTGTTCTTAAAAATACAATTAAATTCAGCCCAGGTCACGTGTGTGGAGAATGTGCTCCCAGGGATTTCCCTCACCAGCAGGAGTGTCTGTCATTTGATAACTGTAATGGTACCGGGACAGTGCCGATCACCAAGTGCCTGTTGCATCAGGAGGGGTATAAACGTGTGTTGGGAATGAGCATCTCTGTGTAGACAGCTGAGGGTTGTAACTTGTGCTCTGAAAGCACCGTTTGCTTCTAGGACCTGCAGAATTTGAATGGAGGCATGAAAACAGTACAGCAAGGTGTCTTGTGGTATCTCCTCAGCTTTACAGCCAGCACGTGGCCCAGAGGCCAGTCTTTGTAGACTTTCTTTCAGGGTCTTGCTACTCATGCTTTTGCAGCTGTATCTGTGGCAGTGCCCAGTCACTTCCTCTGAGTTCTTCTTCCTTCTCTTATGCTCAGTCCCCTACTTAAGCAGGGCCCAAGTGAGCTTTGGGCTTAGCCTTGCTGTTAGCAGGAGTCATAGGGGGTTTTCTCTTGATGCAGGTACCATGAAAACAGCCACCGTCTCAAAGCACTTTGCTTCACTAACCCTTGCTGGGTGGCATTCAAACGGGGTACATCGGGGTGACTGGTGGAAAGAAGTGAGGTCGAATGAGCTTCACACACACTTTCCTTCTTACACTGTGACCCTCCTTTTAGCACTCAGTCCCTCATCAGAGTGAGTTTGTTTCAAGTTACAAGCCCCTTCTACACCTGAATAAGTCCATTTGACCTTAGGATCTCGTATTTAATGTGGTGGTTTGTACTGTGTGTTTGCAGAAACAGCAGCAGCGGAGTGCGGTGATGGCCAGAGGAAAGGACAGGGCCCGAGCACTCCACAGAGCACCAGAGTCTTTCCCGAGACCCCGTCTCACTGTTAGTCACGACAAGATGGAGGTAAACGTAGCTTGGAATCAGCGCACAAACAGGGTCATTTCCAGCCAGTCAGGACCACTTTCTCCAGAACATCTGGTGTCAGTACTAATAACCTCTCCCTCTCTGATCTTCCTACTTTTAAAGTCGTTGCTTTAAACAATGGGTGTGTGTTCTTCGTGCCCATTAATGGACACCAGGTGCTGGAAACCTCCTCTGTGCAGAGAGACTCGGTCATCACAGCACAAGCTGCCCCGGTGTTCAGCAGAGCTGCTGCAGTTCTGCCAGGGGAGGTTGCTCTGGACCCATCCTGCTGGATTTGTTTCCCTCCGTTTCCCAGTTTCCCGGACACTGTAATATTTGTGACAAGGAGCAGTGAGTGTCAGCTGGAACAGAGGAGGTTCCACGTCAGTATGAGAAGGAACTTCTTCACGATGAGAGTGACGAAGCACTGGAATGAGCTGCCCAGCAGGGCTGTGGAGTCTCCTTCTCTGGAGACGTCATCACAGCATCACAGTATCACACAGTATTACCAAGGTTGGAAAAGACCTCATAGATCATCAAGTCCAACCTGTCACCACAGAGCTCAAGGCTAGACCATGGCACCTAGTGCCACGTCTAATCCTGCCTTGAACAGCTCCAAGGACGGCGACTCCACCACCTCCCTGGGCAGGCCATTCCAGTGGCCAATGACTCTCTCAGTGAAGAACTTTCTCCTCACCTCAAGCCTAAATTTCCCCTGGTGCAGCTTGAGGCTGTGTCCTCTTGTTCTGGTGCTGGCTGCCTGAGAGACTTCCTGTGCAACTTGGTCTAGGTGGTCCTGCTGTGGCAGGGGGATTGGACTGGATGATCTTTCGAGGTCCCTTCCAATCCCTCATTCCTGTGACTTTTAGAGCATGAAGGAGATCTCCCTGACCAGTGAATGTCGTAAGGAAGGCAGCATGATGCTGACTGGTTAAGGTACAGTGTGATATGGACTATCACACTGTGCTCATGAGTTACTTTTACTCAAATAAGACTCAAATTTCTTCAGTCAACCACACTGCAGGTAAAGAGAAAGAAATCACCACAGAGGATGAGATGCCCAATAGTTCAATCCTTCATTTCTTATGGGCTAATTATAATGAGTCTTGCCCAGCAAGAATAGTGATAGATAGTCTTGCCCAGTGATAGAATGCTCCAGCTCAAGCCAAAACATGCTTCTCTGCAACTGGGAAAGAACTGCTGTTCTGGTGTGCCTTCCAGGGACACAGTCCTGCAAAACAGAGGAGGGAGGATGTCATCTTCCTGTTTACGGTGGCTACAGATGACTGAACACCATCAACACTGAACACTCATCTCTGTTGCAGCACAGCCCAGCTGCCGGCTGAGGACAGGCGTTTGCTTTCTTCATGTTCTTCCCAGGAGGTGGTGGGAAAGGCTTCAGCAGTGTTGCTTGCTTGGGGAATAAGTTCTTCCTGATCCCAAAGGGTCCTTAGGAAGTTGCATGAGCCACATTACATCTTCTCTTTCCTTTCTAGTGTTGTTATCTCAGTGCCTTTAAGCAGCTCTGTGCTGTGAGTTGCATCTAGTTTGAAACCGAGAGACTAAGTTTCGTACGAATACCAGTCACAGAAGCTGAGTCCTTATTAGCAAGACCCAAATCCCATTAGTATCGTGTTCTACATAAAATATTCAAAGTGAATTTGCAGAGCAAAGGGGTAAATCAGCAAATAGGAACAAAATAGGAAGGATTTTCTGTAGCAGAGCATGGCCTGCAGTGAGTGTCTGAGGCTTGTGAAGTTGTGCATAATTCATAGGTGGAACTGGGATATTTTCTGCAGGTGGATGATGGAAACTCTGCAGCACTGATGTGTGAATAACACACAGACATGCAGCAGCTCTGACCCGTTGCTTCTGAAACAAAGGAGGAAAAGCCACACTAATGCACAAAGTAAGTCTCTAAACCACATAGAATCATAGAGCCATTAGGGATTGGAAGGGACCTCGAAAGATCATCTACTCCAATCCCCCTGCCACAGCAGGACATGAGCACAAACATCTCCCAGCAGCCATGACCAACATAGACTGACTATCAGGGAATTTTATTTCAATGATTCCTTCTTCCCTCCTGCCCTTGCTCATCGTGAGGGGTTTTTTTGTGACAGTACAGATGGGGGCTTATAACCTATGACTTGTGCAAACACTGGACTCTTCAGTTTCTAGAGGGCAAGTGAATGACACATGTGTGTCCTCTGTACGTGCCACTGAAAGCAAGCACAAGCACAGTCTGATTTGTTTGTTAAACCTCAGCGATGGACATGTGCTGCTGCAGATGAATCGAAAAGAACAGCTGGCTCGAGCTAGATGCTGTGAGTTGGAAATGCTAATTAATGTTTTTCTGAAGGCTGTCTCTCGTACTGCAATTCACCCCGGTACCGGCGGAAACAAGATATTCACAGCGAGGGATCGAGCACCGCAAGTGTTTGTGTGCTACTGAAATCTTCGCTCCGATGCTGCACAAATCCACCCCGAGCTCTTCCTCTGCTTCCACAGCCCCAAACAGCTCTTTGCAATAGGTCACAGGGCTTGTATTTGGGGCTAAGTACACACTGAGGCATATGTTGAACAAGACTGGACCCAGCACCGGCCGACCCCGGGGTACACCACTAGCTGCAGACTTCCACCCAGCCTCTGTGCCGCTGCTCACAATCATCTGAGCTCTGTAATTCAACCAGTTCTCAACTCACCTCACTCGCTTTCATTTAACCCACGTCTCTGAAGCTTCCCTATGAGGATGTCGCAGGAGACAGCGTGAAAAGCCTTTCTGAAATCAAGGCAGACACATCCATTGGTCTCCCCTCATCTACCAAGCTAGTCACACCTAGTTTCCTTCTTCTTGCCCTTTTGGAAGTCTGAAGTGACACTGGCCTTCCTCTTCTGGTCCCCATGACCTTTCAAAGATGATGCACAGTGAATTAGCGGTTACATCAGCCACCTCCCTCAGCACTCATGGGTGCACCCCTTCAGGGTGCAAGACTTGGTGGGTGTCCAGCTTGCCTAAATGATCTCTAGCATAATCCTCGATGAAGGGAGAGTCTCCCTTCCTTCAAACGTCATTTTTTTTGTCTCCAGGAACCGGGATCCCTGAGGGCCAGCCCTAGCAGTAAAGACCGAAGCAAAGAAGTCATTCAGTAACTCCACCTTCTCTGTATCCTCCATCTTCAGGGGGCCCACCTGATTCAGCCACAGGCCCACATTTACCCCAGGCTTCCTTTTGCTAGTGATACCAGAAGAAGCCCTTATTATTGTCCTTACCAGATTTAATTCCGTGGGCCGTAGCCTTTCTCACTGCATCCCTAGATATTCTGACAATTGTTCCGTACTCCTCTGAAGTGGCCATTCCCTGTCTCCAGGGCCTGTAATCTTCTGTCTTTCATCTACAGAATCACAGAACACTAGGGGGGACCTCAAAAGATCATCTGCTCCAATCCCCACCCCCCACAGCAGGATCCCCTAGGTCCAGTCACACGGGAACATGTCCAGGTGGGTACGTTCAGATGTGGTTTCTTCTCCTAGGGAAGTTGTGTCTTTCTTTTTCACCAGAATAAAGGGCTCCTGGAAATCAAGAGAAAGGCAGCAAACACCAGGTGAAATCGTGCCCATCGTCCTAGCACCTGCCTGTGGGGTGTTCCTGGATGGCAACGCTTCCTCCCACTGCCAGTACCCATCTGGTGTCTGCACTCCCCAGGCCGGACCAAACGTCCCGCTCAGTCTCATGAGACAGGCAGTAGCCGGCCCAGCACCTGGGAAGCAATGCTGCTGCTGTATCTACAAGATAGAGCAGAAAGACCTATAAAAAGCTAAGAGGAGCTGCTCTTTCTGTCCAAGACCTGAGGAACAAGTGAGGAGTCCAGACTGCCAACAGCAGGAAAATCATATGCGGTCAGCAACGATTCGACTGGGAACAAACAGGATCCATGCTGGGAATTCAGTGAAGTTGGAGCTTTGCTTGACCCTGTTGTCCACAGAGGTGAGGGCAGCCCTTCTGAAAACATCTGGGAACAGGAATGAGGGCAGGAGCAGGTCAGCAAGAACTGCATGAACACAACATGGCAAGGCTGACCGATGCACTACTAAGCGATGGCCTGCTCCTGTCTTCCTCCTTTCCATTTCTTCAATGATTTAAACTAAGCAAAGGGTCTTCCGTTCAGAAAAGCGTTTCAGTTGAGCCAAGACAATCGTGCCTGCGCAAGTTACCTTTTCCAGCTGTGGCAGACAGAGGCACCGGGAAAGATTGACACCAGAGCCGGCGGCTGAAAAGCCAACACACAGTCCTCCTCCATCTCAGTCTCAACTACTGTCAAGTTATCTGGTCATTTCACACAATTCTTGCTCCAACAGGGACCTGCGCAGGGGGATCTTGTGGATTAACTGACTGCTACCTGCTTGAACATGACATCTACCAACTGCTGAGACACAGAGGGAACCTTCTTGCTCATCTAGGCAAGTCTACTGCTTCCTTATCTTAATCTCTTACTCTTAGGGATGCATTGATCTTGAGCTCGGAGCTACTGGTGCTTAGATATCAACCAGCTTCCTTGGGCTTCCTTTCTAGTAGAGCCCTAACCCACGGGATTTCTCCAAGTAGGTCTTTGAAGAGGCCAAAGTTAGCTTTTCTGAAGTTCAGAGTTCTCATCCTACTTACTGTCCTGCTTCTTCCTCACGTAATTCTGAACTCCACCATCTCATGGTCCCTGCAACCAAGGCTGTCCCCGGTCTTCGCATTCCAAACCAGACTGACTTTGTTTGTTAGCACAAGGTCCAGCAGCACAACCCTTCTCTTTGGGTCGTCCACCACCTGTGTCACAAGAGTT
Organism: Rhinopomastus cyanomelas; assembly: GCA_013400115.1. Taxonomy (NCBI): domain Eukaryota; kingdom Metazoa; phylum Chordata; class Aves; order Bucerotiformes; family Rhinopomastidae; genus Rhinopomastus; species Rhinopomastus cyanomelas. The sequence goes on along the minus strand of VXBP01009347.1, from coordinate 204,648 downwards.
GCCATCATTGCTCTGCAGGAGCCTTCAAGATGGTCTGTGTCTGACTGAACTTTCCAGCAATTATCAGGGTAGTTTAGGGTTGAAGTAGCTGTCCACAACAGCCACCCCACCACATCTCTGTAACTAGGTGGCCCGGTGACTGCACACAGACCTCTGGTTCTTCCTGCTTCCTGCCTGTGCTGCACACGTTGGCGTACAGGCAGTTCAGAGACTTAATCGAGCTAAAAGGTTTCCCTGAAGGAGGACAGGACTCCTGCCATCCTGACAAACCTCTCCCAAACACAATAACATTGTGGCTTTGGTAGACTCCCGTTAGGCTTTTTATTGCCCCGCTGGTAAACGCATCTCTTCCTTGCAACTAAGAGAGCTTCAACAGCCTTCTCTTACTGCAGGTGAGTAAAACCAAAGGAAGTTCTTTCCACAGCACAGAGCCCAGGGTTCTGGCCCTGCCTGAAACGCTGCAGAGTAAAATTTGATAAAAGAACTCAGTCTCCCAGCAAGCATCTTAAGTTGGTTTGATGTTCCTGTTTGGGGGTGATGTATATCCTGGCCTGAGTATGGAAAACTAGTTCTTGTCCAGCGCATTCAGAGTGGACAAATAACTCGTCATGCATAGTTTTAATTGTGAAAATAACTTTGCACAGGGGACAGAATGAGGATAAATGCTCTTAACATGGAATCCTGGTTTATGTATGGCTGTGTAGGCTGTATTTCTCATATATGAGACTATAATTTCTAAAGGATTTTTGAGATTGCATATCTCCGCTTCTGCTCACAAGAGAACTTACCAGCCAGCGTGGAAACTCTCCCCCTCCTTTAAGTGGCTGAAGATGTGAGCAGAACAGGTGCTGAACAAAGAATCCTGGCAAAGACAGCTAGACCTTTACAAGAGACAGCCAATGTTTCCTCTGCCTACCAGAAGGCTCTGTGGGGCACGGCGGCTCTGGTGGCAGGGCAGAGGCAGCTCTACCCCCACTCTTCAGCCGGAGCTCTGCAATGGAGACGATCGAAGGCGACGGAACAGAAGCTTCGCTCTGTCTGCTCCACTAGGAAGATGTGCATTGGCCTTGTTCTATCCTGACCCGTGTGAATCACAGAGCCATAGAGTGGTAGGGCTTGTAAGAGAGCTCTGCAGATCACCCAGTGCAACCCCCCTGCTAGAGCAGGCTCACCTGGAGAAGATGCACAGGAACACATCCAGGTGTTTTTGGGTTCGCGTTTGTTTTCCCAAACACAGGCTTTCTCTCAATCCAAGTGTGACAAAAGGAAAAGGCTCTTCATTGTGCCAGTGCTGTGCTTCCATTTCTAATGGGTATTCTACTGTGGGAAGCAAAATCTCGGCGTTGCCAGAGGGCTCTTGCATGGCTGTAACTGTTATGAACAAGTACTCAAAAGTGATTCTTCCTCTGCAGGCTGATTCCATGGCGTTGTCACCTAAGCCATGCTCTTCTGGGGGCAGCTTGGTGACACACTTCCATCGCTAAACTGGATTTAGTCATGCATACCGAGTCACAGCCTGGTGTTACTTAATTTAGTACAGGCCACTAAATATTTTTACCACTGTATTAGGGTCAGGACAAGAGAACTAATCAAGTGAGAATCACCGAGGCTTTGTGTGTTGCACAAGCTAATCTTCCGCACTCGAGCTCACTCCCCACCACTTGTGATGCGGAAAAGCACAGGAGTCACGTGTGTTGTGTATGTACACGTTTGCTTGTGAGTTTAGCAAGGAGGGGGGTGCAAGGGCAATATGAAGCATGAAAACCATCTTTATGCAAAAGCAAAGTCTTTCAAGGTGAGGATGTTCAAGGTGACAGCCAGAGCAGAGATGCAAAATCCTCAGCCTGATCTGGCCCGAAGATGTTTTGTTGGTGCAGATAGACTGGGGATGCACTGCAGTGGCACAAAATGCTGCCTACTTCAGCCTGCCTACCTTGGTGCAGGATGTGTTCACTGGGCATCAAAGAACAAGCTTTATTAATATATTATGATACGGTTGCACTGGTGGAAACATCCCTGCTCTACACAGGCTTGAAGGAAAGAGACACATTTGGCACAATCATTTTATAAATCTTAATCTATTGAGCCTCTTTAGTATTCATCTTGTTAAACATGTACAGCACTAAATAAATTAGTGCTACTTAAATATTTATCAGATGTCTCCCTGTGTGTTTAAAGAGCAAGTAGGCAGCCAGTCATAAGCATCAGCTGCTTTTTCTACCATGTCTCCACAATCATCTACATTTCTCCTTCTCCCTTCAAAGGCTCAGTGTCACGGGTGTCGCCAGGCAGTCCAGGAGGCTAGGATGGAGCCCAGGACCCTGCTCAGGGCAAAAACCCAAGTCCCAGGCACAAGCCCTTCCCCCAGGCAGCAGGACTGGCCCTCAGCTTTGCTGCCTCCATCAGCTACCCGCTGCTGTCTGCCTCTAAGCAGGCACTTCAGCACGTTTCTATTTAGAACAAGTTTTGTTTACCCTTGCGATTCCAAATCTCACTGTGGCTCCAAGATCTTATATTATTAGAACCTTTTGCTGCAAATAAGTTTTTTAAGAATGGCTTGCACCGCTGCCAGGAAACTTACAAGCAGAAGGAAAGAAAGAAAGACGTTGTTTTAGTATGAATTACAAAATCATAGCAACAACCACTGGCACAGATTTGTCCCGCACCTCATTTCCACTGGTGACTATCCGTGGCACATTTTAATGGTGAGAAAGTCTGTGCATGTAGGGAATTGTAATTAGAAATTGTTTCTCACAGAGCTGGTGCCAGCTGAAAACAAACACACATCCTGCTGCTGAGTGTTAGAAGAGGAGAGCAAAGCAAAGAGTCCCGAGACGAGCACAGCGCAGTGCAGACCTGCATTCTGACACGCAGGGTGCGAGTACGAGTCCCTCACTGGGTTCTGCAATCTTGGTTACAGCTGGCAGGGCTGATGATGGGACCAGATGCACAGCTGTTTATACTCTGCACCACTCACCTTCCCCCGGGAGCTGTGCCCTTTGCAAGCATCCTTGTTCCCCTTTTACACACAAGGACGAGAGAAATCGCGATAACTTTCTGCTATACATTGGGGCTAAAATGAACAACAGAAAAATCAAAACTCTGTGCCTCCTAGTTTTGTTCTGTTAACACAAAACGGTGCTGGACCCGCTCTGCAAGCAGCAGAGAAAACTCAGGGCATGCCAGCCTTCTCACTGGGCAAACGGGGTGAGTGGGCATCAGTGACAGCCTCTGACAGCATTTGAAGCGGAGTCTTTTGGGAGCAGACTGTGCCCCTGTACTGGTAAGGCCACGCCTCAATACAAGACAGACACTGTGCTCGTGTGGGTCCAAAGTAGGGCCTGGAAGCCTTATGAGGAGCAGCTGAGCAAGCTAGGGCTGTTTAGTCTGACGAGGAGGAGTCTGAGGGGAAACCTTATTGCTGTCTACAACTACCTCAAAGGAGGTTGGACATGGTCTCAAGAGGAAATGGCCCCAAGTTGACCCAGAGGAAGTTTAGGTTAGACATTAGGCAAAACAACCTCACTGAAAGGTTTGTCAGACATTGGCACAGGCTCTCCAGGGAGGTCATTGAATCACATTCTTGGTTTAAAAGTCATGTAGATGAGGAGTTTAAGGATATGGTGGGCACGCATAAGAGACTCTGGATACTGCAGTGACCGACACACATGCTAAGTAGGCACCAAGGATGAGATGCTTTTAAGAAGAGGGCAGATTTGGCAGCCCATGAACAAAAGGCTGTGTGTGATATGGGACTTGGATCTGGAAAACAGAAGAACAGGAGAAGGGCACAGTGACTTGTTCCAGTATTTAAAAATTGACAATCAATTACTCCCCATGCCCACTGAGGGAAGGATGAGCAGAAGTGAACCTAATTTTCAGAAAAGGCTATTTAGGTCAGATATTAGGAAAGCTTTCTATTTATGAGAATAATTAAGAGTTGGATCAGACTGCCTGAGTAACACAGTGAATCCACCTTCATGGAAGGTGCTGGAGAGTAAGTATCTTAGGATGCTCTGGGCAGACTTTGCAGCAGAGAGAGGGAACTGGGACTCTCACAATTCATTTCTATGCCTACATGGTATTTCTGAAGTTCTGAGATCCAGAGGCCAAGTGGATAATTCCTGATATGAATATTCCTGGCACCACTATCTGTCTTAGCATTCGTCTGGTCTTCATTTTGAAAGCTCTTTTGCTTCACAGAACAAAAGGCAGAGGCTAAAATTTGCTCCAACTGATTGAACGACTCAATTGATAAAACTGAGTAGAAGTGCCCAAGATGATTTTTTTTTTTGGTGGCAAATAAGTTCAAGATGACTTCATACCACAATCAAAGCACTGCTAAGTCTGTGCTAAACCTCTTCCTGCCCACTGAGAAGAACTGACATTCTGCAGATTTAAAATACAGCAACTGAGGCAGCCTGGATACAAAGGTTAACCTAGACAGATTAATATGAGCTCCTATAAAGCTCTTAATGCTACTCCAAATGCTAATAGTGACTGACATTACAGGGTTTCCTGGTACTAATTTAGAAAGATGAGAACTGTTTGCAGTAAAAAGCCTGTTTATCAAATGGGAAGAGAAAGAATTCCTTAATTACCTGGCAATTTGATCTCATTTAACAGGCAGATAATTTATAAACATAGCATATAGCTGTCTGATTTCCCAAGACACTGCACTGGACCGTACAGCACTTCTCAAGTGGCCTCCAGAGGCCCTTCTGAAATACAGGCTAACAGAAAACCATGAAAACAGGCAACTTTTAGGGCAACCATTTGGCCACCAGTAAAGTGAACTGCAGCAAGTGCAGTGTTTTTCTCAAGGTTAGACAGAAGGAGACAGATGGATTCAGAGACAAAGGTTTTCGCTTCCCAATGTCAGTTCTCCAGTCTTTTCTTCCAAGACTTGGGATACACAGCAGGACAGGATCTTGGGTGCTCTTCAGCACTCCGGTGCTCTGCGGTGAAGGTTTTGAAGCTTTGCCGCCGCGCGCATGCTTTTTCTTTTTATTTCAGCCATGTCCATACTTTCTCTCTCTTTTTTTTTGTTTTAGTGAAACAACAAATGTAAGACTATTGTGAACCTGGCAAGGGCATAGTGGGAATTTTAAGAACCTTGGGGAGCTGAGCCCTTTCGCTGAGAGTCATCTTAGAACAGCAGTACCTGGCAGCACTGCAAATTCTGCTTCAGCAGCAAAAAAGTCTTTAAAGCTTTCTCCCCTTCTCTAAAGCTGCTGAGAAAATGTACACTTACAAGCCTTAAAGTGCTTTTACCAATAAAAGTTGGGCCAGACGGTCCTTATGGTCATCCCAACCTGTTATTCTATGAGTCTATGATTTAAACATCCACATATAAAAACACTAGCCCACTCTCATCCATCACAGAAGAAACTTGATAGTGAGAAAGAAATTTGGTTTCTCAGCCAAAATCAAAATACAAGGTATTTGATTTACTATCAGATTGTTATAAAGTGATCACAGGAAATAAATGGATGCTGAAGTGTTTTTAATATACACAAACTTGGGCTGGAAGTGCAACTGGAAGTATTTTTCGGGTGCGTGCGATATTCGGTGACTAACTACAAGCTAATAATATGTGATGCGTGCCAGCATCCAGATGTGGCTGACAGCTCCACACACAAACCTCCTCTTGCTGGGTTCAGTGTAAGCTTCAGCAGACTTTGTTTCCTAGTCTGTCTGGGAGTTTTCACAGATTTCACTTAGGCAGGAAATATTTTTCATATGGTCTCTCTGTTCTTGCTTTGACAGCTCCTGGGTGGAATTGCGACGATGCATGCCCTTTGTGTACTGAGATATTCTGCAAGCTACTTAAATCCAATTACCAAACCACTGCAATCTGCATGCTTAGTAATACGAAGCAGCTGCCACAGGAAGCGCAAAACACGTCTGATGTGCGCTCTTTAATTGCATTCCTTTAGTGTGCCAGCTCTCAAATAGCTCACACAGAATATAGAAACTGTTTTCCTGCAGTGAGTTGTGGATTACTCTTTATAGGATAATTGCTTCTAAAGCCAATGCATGATTTGGGAATTAATTTATTTTCCTTACTATAAATAGCAGACGGTAAAACCTACAAATTCCCAAAAGCTAATTTTCAAGTCTCTACAGAGGTAAATGCAAGGATAAACAACAGAAACTGAGGACCGAGAGCTTTACCAAAACATGATGAAAATTGCTATCACTTGGATTTGTAAAATTAAATACAAAAACCCCCAAAACAAAGTCCCTAAATTTGTGGGCATAATCTGCCTGGCAGGTATCTGCCCTTGATTGCCCCGTAAGAACTTTCTGCGATTGTCTCTGCATATAAGAACGATGAAACGCAGAGGAGTTAAAGGACGTGTCCTTTAGAGAGAGGAATGGAGATGGGAATTTGCAATCTAAACTCTGTTAGACATCCAGCTCTTCAAATGTCCACGATTCGACGTTCAGCTGATCTAAGAGAAGGAAAACTGCCACGACATAAGTCCGGCTCAGGCTTACAGATGAGGCATTAGAGTAACAAACAGTGGCTCTTAGATTTGTCAGAGGGCCTTTTCTACCTTAGCACACGTGTAGGATTTGCAGGTTTTATACGTTGATGAGAATACTGCTGCTTTCTAGTTGGAACTGGCATCAAAATTCCAATCTTTCATCCGTCATGTCTGCTTAGACCCCTGCACTTTGGATCCAACCACAGATCCTCTGTTTCTACTCTTATTCCATGTCTTGGGCCAAGAATGTAGAGTTTAGACTTGAAGACTAGTGTCACGACTGACTGGCACCACACTTAATATTTGGTATTGCTTGGACTGTGGAGCCACTGGAGTAGTTATCGCTGTTACAAGGCTGCTAAGAAGAACAGAAAAGAACCTGGAGACTGAAACTAGACAATGCAGGCAAAGGCTATAATTCTCTTCTTCAACAATGAGAGAAAATGTCCTTTCAGGCATTTCACAATACAACCAAGATCTGCTGTCATCTGAAACCTAGGTACCTCTCTCCTGAAGCTGATGAGTGTGACATTGAAACTATCTTGTGATTCTTCATGCCTTCACGTATGTTGTGCTTACTAATTACACGCAAGATAACTGCAACAGTCCTCTTGGACTTAGAAGAAAGAAACCGTGTGAAACGACACTTGACCGTTCGTTTCTTCAACAGACACAGCGTGGAGCAAAGAGTGCCTGACTTGCGGCTGCCCCTTGCATGAAAGCAGGTGGTGAGTAAGTACCCTTGAGAAGGTTGGTCTCTGCCTTGCACAGATTACGTGTGCAGCATCTCTGTTTTCCATGCCCGTGTTGGTCTTCACTGCCGGGCCAACAAGTGCAGCCTGCGGTACGCGCTCAAATGAGCGGCCCGCAGCCTAGACGTCAGTACTCTTTGAACTGCGTGAGGCTGGAGACTGCACAGGAACAAGTACTTATGCAGCCAGCGACTGAAACCCTGAGCAAACCAGCATGACACGGACGTGCCACCGCCAAACTGTGAACCCAAGCACGGAGGGAGGGAAGCTCTACCCTGCAGCAGGGCAGGACAAAGAGGCACTCTGCAGCTCTTGGAGTATTAGGCTGATCCTTACTCCGCTGCCTGCACAAATTCAGCTGCACGCTACCTCTTACTCAGGCTAGATTTTCAGACTAACTTTGAAGCAGTAAAGACTAACTTTAAATCAACACAAGTGTCTTCTGACATTATGAATGGTCCCTGTTATCAAATGCTTAGTGTTGCCATGAAAAACTTCTAACATGGTAAATCATTTGACATTCTGATGTGCAAAAAGGCAAAGGAGCAGAGTTAAAGGTCAGCTTCTAATTTTTATGTCTTGCTTACTTCATCAGCAGAGATGCTTTTCCCTTTGTTAGCCTTTTCATAGTTTAACCAGCAGACAGACAGAATACAGGAATTAATAAATTAAACAGAATGTTAGGGAAATAAACACCAATCTCCATAAAATTATGAAAAACTTTTCTTTGACCACAAAAAATAGAAAAAACCCCTTAAATTCCATTATAGAGGGAAAAAAAGACATGTTGCTTGGAGTACATTTTCATCAGGGCTGCAGTCTTGCCCAGCTGTGATGCACAAACTTGAGAAGACCGAGGAGGGAGCTCAATCTGTGAGGTGACAAAGGGGAGAAATGCACTTCTGCTCTGTGTGAGAACAGCTTGTGGATAGCAAACTGCTGGCGCAACATCCAGTGGGAAGAGGAGGCTTGACATGGGTGGAGACAGAAATAGTATTTTTCTTTCAGCAGTTTAACTCGAGGAGACAGAGGGAAAAGTTCATCACCCAGACAGAGGCCTGGACAAAGTAATAAAATCCTTTTTCTACCCGTGCTATAAGAAACAGGGAACAGATGTTCCACTTGCCTCTGTGAAGGGCTTATAAACCCAGGCCTCTTACCATCCTGGTAATAAATTTTCAGCTGAGGTATAGTTTGTGTAAGATAAACCATGATATTTCATACGGTTCCTTTGAGGAGGCTTGCACTAGGTGTAAAGTTAATAACAGAAACTGGAGCGAAGGGGCCCTGTCAGGTTAGTCCTGTGATGTGCGTTGTTCATGCGCTTCTTCCAAGATGTTGTAGGTGGTGGTGTCATTGTCCCCGAAAACATAAAGAACGGATGCCTGCCTTCCCTGTACTTTGTTGTGCTGCTGTTAAAAGTCAGCTTCTTGCGTTCCTCTTTACGCACACCAGCCTGAATTTACTCCTGAGCAAACAGACAACAGAAGGTCACTGCAGCAGCTACGCTCCTAAGGCAGGATTACATTCTGTGGGAAGCATGGAGTAGTTACCCTGCACTGAGGGGAATTCCACTTATCACAAGGTCACAGAGGCAAAAACTGGTCTTTTTTCTTCTCTTCCTAGCCACTGACTGTCAGGATTACTGACTTTGCTTCTGTGCTCGTTTTCATGAATGCGCTTGCTTTGGCCCATTAAACATTTTTGTGGTGTTTTTTCCCCACTGACACAAGCATGCTCTTCTTAGATGCACAGCTTGTTTAAGCCATATATTGCAGTCTCGCTTGCTTCTGTCCAAGCAGTCCATCTCAGGCCCTAGATTCGAAAAGAGATGAATACATGCCTTGATTAAAACCAAATCAAACCAAATAAATAAACAAGCCATGACAGAGAAAGAATAATCTCTCAGTCCTAATGTCCAGGTGTCCTTGACTATAGCTTGAGGCAAGTCAGCAGACAAGGCTCAGTGCCATAGCACATTCAGCTAGCTGCTGGCCACTTGTACCACATGCACAGGTGACTTTGTGGTCACCAGGGCTCAACACTGTGACTGTGCCAGTGGGACCTAGCTTGCTTGAGGCTCATATGTGATTGATTCCACAAGTACCAATATGCCCAAAGAAACAGTCAGCTAATCACAATAAAGTAACTACCAGTAGCTGCAAACAGATGAGCTCCATGGTCGTGCTCTCATTTCTAAGGGAAAGGGCACCGGAATGCGTGTGCAGGTTTGATACACAGGAGCACCCTTATGTAAAACCTTCTCGTGCTACAAGGTGCAATTACACTTGCGCAGAAGGTTCTCGGGACTTAATTTGAAAGCATTTACTGAAAGTTGTAAGTTGCCTTCTCACAAACTGAAATGGCTTTGCTGTGACATAGCCACATGCTCTATCAGATGGCCCATTATCACAGAATCATTGAGGCTGGAAAAGATCTTCAAGATCATCAAGTCCAACCATTAACCTAACTCTACCAAGCCCACTGCTAAACCATGTTATGTACAGTTCCCACAGACAGAACCTGAGAGCTGCCTTTCAGGACCTCACCAGAGTAGTGTAAGATGCTGGAGTTGGAACCACAGTCCTAGGCCGTAATTGGTCATTACTCCCCAGTCTTTCATCAAACAGCATCAGAACCAAGTCAAGCTGTTTTGTTCTGGCGTCAAAACAACATGTGCCTGACACAGTAATTTATCAGGATGTCACGCGCCAAAGCTTGCAAGCAGAAATAAAACACAGAGCTGATGGAAAACCAGAATGGGGAAAAGCTCATAAAAGAAGCTACAAGCTCCAAGTACAGGCATCATGTCACTCCTGTCATTCTATATCTCTGTTTAGCTGTGAAATGTTATAGCAACTACTAGTGGTTTCCTCAGAAGAAAAGAGATTAATCTAATGTTTAAGTTCCTTGATGAGCTGTCATGCAGATCTATCACAGTCATGAGAAGGGAGCACAGCAGAGCGTGATGGTAAGAGGCGTAGCTGACAGAACATCGGCTCTCTGAAGGCATCCTGACGTGACATAAAGCAGGATAAATCTTCCCTTCACAAGAAGGCAATTCTCACCGAAATCGTACACTAAATGGGCACAAATCACAGGTCTACAATGTTGTGTTCTAAATTTGGAAGTAACGTTGAGTAAGACTGTCCATTTCCTTTTGTTTTTCAATTTCCCCTCATGAACAGGAAATCAAGCAAATTCCCACCACGATCATGCTGTTTCCCGACATTTGTATGTACCTTAATGATTCTTTCAAATTGTGCATGTTCTGTGTCAAACAGAGCAACACATTCCACTTGCTTGTTCTAAACCCAGTTATCTGCTCTCCCAGAGCCTGCAGAGCCTGGGCTAGCCTAACTCCAGCCTGGAAGAGTTCAGAGCTTGGAGTTCAGGCTGTAAACTCACACAACACATAATCCCTTAAGCCTGGCATCCCACAGGAGAATTGAGGACAAGGAGGGATGTGGCTCTGTGTGTCGGAGAAGGGACAAACAGTGCTGACGCACAGAGGGCAAGGGGAATGCAAGCAGCTAGTGGGTGGGAGGGTTGGCAGAATCTAAAGGGCTCAACCAACCTGAAGGGATGAGCGACCTCGGGCATCAGGAGGGAGGGCAGAGCTAAACAGAGTGCACGGGGGCAGAGGGCAAAGGACGAAGATTGAAACGCACCGAAGGCTGAGCAAAGTGGGCAGGCATCAGTCTGAAGGGTAGAGCTGACAAAAGGGATAGGTAGACTGGTTTGATTTTGGAGTGTTGGCAGAATTCACTCTGGTGTGGTCTTGGCAAAGCGTAAATCGCTTTTCAGCACAGCACAGGGAAGGTACACTGGCCTTCTCCCCCACTTCACATACCCTTCTCTCACAGAACGCACGCTCAGGAGAACAGCCAGGGGAAGACTAAACACAGTGCAAGAGGTTTTCTGCCTTGGCCTTTCTCTTTCTGAGAGGTGGAAAGGTTTCAATTTTAGATCTTCTCAGGCCCATGCCTATCTCCGCTCTAATGAAAAAGGCTATTTATCTAATGGACCTTTCAGGACAAGCTCTACTTAAAAATCAATTATGTGATACAACCATTATAGTTAAGCTCTAAATCTCATGTATCTTTCTGTTATCTGAGGATTTTCCTCTGAGATAAGAGAGATGATAGATATGCAGTCAGATTTTCAAATGCTCACCAGAGAGCACAGGTCAGGTTTTTCCATCCAGCTGTTCCTGTTTTGGATGCTTCTAAGGTAGGTTTGCAAAGGCCTTAGTACCTACTGTGCTGTGGTTTTAAGGCTGCTTTCTCATTTATATGAACAATTAGGTTTTAGCTGTCTCAGGAACCAGACAGCACCTCTGAGCACGGAGATAATCTAAAGGTTTCAGCCTCAAAGAATAAAGTTAGAAGGTGTCTTGATTAGTTTTCAGCCCAGTCACCCCAAGACACAAAGGACCACAGATAAAACATGGTACAGTCCCCGAAGGACAAGTTTTTGTGATGCCCTTTGAGCCTGCTGAGACGCCACCTCGCTTTCATGCATTCTGTTTATCTAACGTGACCGTGTCACACTGCGTGTGCAACCCACAGAGCAGCGTGTCATTCCACAGTGGCCACAGACAAATGTCAAGCAGGTCAGTGCAGAGCTAAGCAAGCCCAGGCACACTTGTGATTTGGATAGCAGGGAGACAGGGAGCAAAGCGAAGGGCTGTAGTACTCTCCTCTTTACAGCTGTCTGCCTCTGCCCGATGTGCAGTCAGTGGAGAAGCACCAAGGAAAGGTCAACAGCTGCTCTGAGCACTTTTGGGTCAGACATGTACTTGGGGTTGCCAGCAGTGTGGTGGGAGGCAGCTGAAGAGGTGATACATCCATTTACCATTTTGCAGTGACAAGCTCTGACATTTTAACTAGGTGGCATTCGGAGAACACACTTTCAGTACCTAACAAAATATAAATTATCTTGATTCAGTCACTTCCAGAGACCTTAGGCAAACTCCCTGTACCAGGTTAGATACCAGTGGTACAAAGAAGCTCATGTGTGTCTGGAAAGGTTTCTGGTATCAGCAAGAGAGATGTTACACATGGAAAACACAAATCAGAAAATAAGCGTTGGCCAAGTCTGCTGAAGAAATGCCCTTATTGATAGTGTTGTTGTTGATTTAGTTTCAATTCTTCTCTGAAAACGATTATATTTGTTCTGTAACTCTATTTATTTGTGCTTGTTTATGCAAACTACAGACATTTCATGCCCAGAAGCCTTGTGGTACCAAACATGTACCTTGTGTAAATTAGTAATCCTAAAGAAAATCTTAGTGAATTTGGCTCCAGCAAAGCAAGATTTCCTGAAACTTTATTCCATGCTGTTTTCTTACACATTCTCTTCAAGTTCCTACAGACTATTCCACCCTTGTAATTACACATTGCTGTAACTATCTGCCTTTAGTCTGCATTTTAAAATCAGCCAGTGAATCAGTGAGGCCAGTGAGATTTGGCCTCTGTTTCAACAATCAAATTCACCAGACCATCTTGTTAACAGCACTGGGCACTCACATTTGGGAGGAATATTGTCTTGTGTTTGGAACAATATTTATCCAAAGCTCAGAGCAGGACCTGTACATTGGATCTGACATCTATTTGACATGCATCCTCTTATCAGGATGTTCTGTGTTTTCCCCAAGACTACAGTACAACACCTCTTTGACACGCAGCTTAGGGTGAACGTGAGAACACCAACAAGGAGCAGGTTAAGAACTTTTCTTTGAGCTTCGTTCCCCGGCATTTTTGGTTGTACCTCTGAACAAGGTGGCAACTTGTTTTTTGACGTGCACTGCTGGCAAATGCCCTGAGCCGAAGCAGAGGCAGAGTTCAGCGTCACCAGATACTGTTTGTAGGGGACCTGTTTGATGTTTGGCCACACCTCCATTAGAAATGGAGGCTGGTGCCATGGTCTTGGTTGCTTTCTGCCTCCCAAAAGGGAAATTTACCACGTTCTCCATCAGTGACAAGGACTTCTAAGGAATGAGCATTGCCTTGGATCTCCAGTGCAAATTCTTGCTTTTGTCCTGACTTGTGGGGCTGAAAACAGCAGTCTTGGTAAGCAAGGTAAGCATCACGCCTGCGTTTTACTATCACAATATGAGAACCACACTGAAATACCAATGCTGCAAATAAAAATCACAAAGGGCAGAAAAAGTGAAGCGCTGGAGCCTTTGAAAGTCTGTGCAACTGCACTGCAACCTGCAGGAAAAGTGTACTTTACTTTCATAAGTAAACCCCACTAAGGAACACAGACTCCATCCCTAAAATAGATGATAACCCCATCAGGAATCAAGGACACCCTGTCGGGAAAGGTAAACCAAGACGTTTTTGAGAAAGATAATGGAGCAAGTGGGCTTGACGAACCAAAGCGATCTCGGCTGAACTCAGCACCGGTCGGAATCAAGACGGGTGCAGGTTCTGGCTGAGGGAGCAACAGGTCGCCGATAGCTGCGCGTCGCCCCAGGAACTGCCAGCTCGGCGGCTGCTCAGCCTGACCCACTCGGCCGCGCTCCCACAGCCGCAGCACGAACGCCACCCCCCACCACCTGAGGTTCCTGCAGGGTTAAACCCCTCTCGCTCCTCCTCTTCCTCCCCCTCTCAGCCCCGACCCGCCGGGGTGGTCCCGCAGCCCCGGCCCGGGGCAGAGTCCGCCCTCCGTAATCTCTGCGAGGGCGGTGGCACCAGCAGCCGCAGCGCTCTGAGGCGGCGGGAGCGGGCTGCGCCGAGTCGACCGGAGCCGGTGAGCGGTGCCGGTCGGGGTCCGTGAGGAGGGTCCCGAGGCTGAACAAGGTAGGGGCAGCAGGTCGAGCTGGAGCTCAGCCCTTTCCCAGCCTGCTCCTGCTGTGGGCTGCGGAAGGTCCTGGCTGGAGGAGGAGGGGTGGTCGACAGGCGGGGGCCGCTGTGGGAAGCTGGGTGGCGGTTGCGGCCGGCGATGGAGGCGGGTACGCGAGGGAACGGGACTGCCGGAGGAGGGTTCGGTGTGGGAGCCGAGTGCGGGGCTCTGCCGGGATTGGGAGGACGACCTGTGGGGGCGGTGGGATGGAGTCGCTGAGAGGGAGCCCCGGCCCCGGCGGAGGGGCTGGTCGGTGCCGAGTGCAGCCGGGGCACCGTAGGTCTGCGGTTGGGGTCTGCAGGAGGGAGTGGTTCAGGCGGGAGAAGGGGCTGCGGCACGGCGGGGCCGGGTGTGCCGGTACAGGGGAGCGAGGGCAGGTCTGGCCGCTGAGGTGGGAGAGTCAGGTACCGCTGCGAGTCGCCGGCCGCTGAAGAGCGGGGAGCGGGGCGGAGAACGCCCCCGGAGCGTTCCGGGGAAAGGGAGGGCGCTGGGAGCACCTGCCCGGGGGGCTGGGGGTGTGGGTAAGAGCATGGTGGGGCCTGGGGGTCGGCCGTGGTGGCCGGGGCCGCTGTGCTGGGCTCAAGATCAGTGAGGGGCTTGGGAGGCGGGGAGGGAAACCCCGCCGTGGCTTTGCGGCTTCAGAAACTGCAAAGAAGACGAAGAAAAAGCCCTGGTCTCAGCTGCCAGTGGGGGTCCGTGGGGACTGCTCTAGAATCATAGAATGATATATGTTGGAAGGGACCTTGGAGATCGTCTAGTTCCAAGTCCCCTGCGAAGAACTGTCGTCGCAGTACTGTAGTATTGGGACACGTACTCGGCCTGATCAGTTCACATCTGCCAGAAAACTGCCTGCTCCTGGGCTAGTTCACTGTGTTTTACAGTTCTTTATGTGATGCTGGAAAGTGCTCTTGCAAGGACCACTCTATGAATAGTAGGAAAAAATGCACCTGGAAGTGGGTTCAGGGACACATTGTGTGGGGCTTTGAGCAGTCTGGACTCTTCGAGGTGCACTAGATAACCTTTAAGGTCGTTTTCAACCCAAACAATTCAAGTTTTGGTTGGTTGGTGGGTTTTTTTTTCAGTTAGTGAAAGTATGAACGTTTAGGCAATCAGCTGAAATTTGGACCTGCTGAGGTTCTGGCAGAGATATCTCACTTGAAGTTTTTGCAGGTCTGTTTCTGTTGTTTGCAGATGGCTACAACTTGTAAAACAGAAGAATGGTTGGTGTTGCTTTTTGAAAAAGGTATTTTCAAATTATTAAATAGCTGTTCCAAGTGAAGTGGGCGCAGAATATCCAGTTTTTCCAGACTTGAGCACTTGGACAGCAAGCTAGTTGGATGCTGAGGCGACCTTGTGTGGAAGATTCTACATGTTGTCAGTGCTGCCAGACCGTGCTGCATTCCCTAGGGCTTACTTGGTTTATTTTTCCTCCTGTGACAACAGGTTGTAATTATTGGTAGGCTTAGGACAGAAAACTACCTTTTGAAATTTGGCAGCATCTAACTTGGCTTGTTGTGTGATGTCTTGCAAATGGGAAGACAGTGCTGTGGAGATGTTTCAATGCATACTTGGAATTTTAGTTCACTTGTAATTACCTGTTTTGTGGATGTTTTAATTAATTTTGCTCTGCTGCTGATGACTGTCACTGGAACAGCCTTGCTCAACGGGACTGTGGACTTGGATTTTCAAATGTAAAAACATAGCCAAGTCCTTTGAGCTTCGTATGAACAACTGCATCTTCTACCATCTCATCCCATTGTGGTTCACTGCCAGCAGGCTCCCTCACCTTGAGCTTTAGCAGTTTAACCTCTGGTTGCTTAAATTTGGGTTCACAGGGTTAGCCATAGTTGCCTCACTGCACTGCAGGGTTGTATTTGCGTGGATTGCAGTGTTAAAAAGGAGGCCAAGCCTATTGAAACACAGAGCTGGACGTCATGCTGTTTCTGAGCTCTATTATTTAGAGTTGATGTTTCATGGGGACTGTTACTGAACTCTAGGCATCTCATCTCCCTCCCTCCTTCCCTGTCTCTGCCCCCTGCTCACTCCTTAAACTTACAGTGAAGCTTCATTGGCTTTGCAGAATGACTTCTTAACAGATAGGATATATTTGAGACGTTACAATACTGCAGCATAGTTAGTGATGGTGTTCTCCACAGATACAGTGTAAAACCCCAGGAATTGTGTTTAGTGAGTTGTCCTGTGCTACTTGGTTTAGGTGATCCTGCTGTGGCAGGAGAATTGGACTAGATGATCTTTTGAAGTTCCTTCCAATCCGTAATGATTCTATGATTCGTGACAATCACAGAATAAAAAAGTAGATGCTCTAACCTTTTAGCAATGAATACTTACAAACCACACAGAGAGTAAATTTCATTAATATGCACCTTATTAAGTACTTAACAGGGTTTGTGGTTTTGGGGTTTATTTTTTTTAATAGAAACATGGTAATGACACAGATATCTTATTTGATAATGAAGGTTCTCACTTCAGAGGTTCGCACAGCTTCTCTTCATTGACTATTTACTTGAACCTGGGGAGAGCTGTACTGGCAGTTACTGTAGCTCCCTGACTGCAGAGATCCCATGTTGTTTCTGAGGAGATGAAAGGGCCACATCCTGCCCTGAGGAGCAACAAACTGTTACGCAGTTCTCTTTACATGTGTCACTCGTGTGTGTCACTCTTTCCATCCTCACAATTATCAATTTCATGGGTAGATGTTCCCTTTTTAATGCTGTTGTTTGGCTAGCATATTTAACTACTAATGTGCTCCCTGATAAGTTTATTTTGGGTATCAAGATAACTGCTGAGAGCTTTGTATGTTTGAGTTGTTTTAGGTAGGTGCAATATGCATTGAATGCTCAGTGGTATCTTGAGTTTTAGGTTTAATAATGTTTCTGAGAGTTCTTGACCATTACAGATGTAACTGAAAGTATATTGGTGTTCTGTGTTATATAGAGAAGATCTGGTGTCAACCTGGAGGATCTGCCCAGTAAGATTCTATATCCTGTATTCATTGTGATATATTTGCCAACAAAGGGAGAGGAAGAGAGTAAGAATTGTGCATAGTCTTTGAGTTGCAAGAACATATCTGCTTTGCTGAGAAATTTGGAACTTTATAAACACTTAAGATTGTGCAGAGTTGGAGACTTTTGTAGAGTCTCAATTGAAAGCTGGTTTTTGGTCTCCGCTTAGCAGGTTATTGTCTGTCTCTGCAGTACAAATCATGTCCTTGGAATTTCAGTAGTGCCTTTTTCTTAAAACCGCCAACTTCATTTCTTGTGTAGTAGAGAACTTCACTTTTTTGCAGGCATAGTGATTATTTTGCTATATTGGGAGGATGTTTTGATGGTGCTTTATTTGCCTATTTGTATAATTAAATACACTTTAAATTGTCCTTAACAATTTAACAATTGTCCTTAACATTCTAACCACAACAAAGTGTGTGTGTCGTCTTTTTTTTCTGTCCTCTCTAGTATAATAGGTCATGTTTTCTGTAGTGTTTTCTGCCCTCTGGCTTTGCCTGAAGACACGTTAGGGTGGCCATCTTCCTCTTGATTCCATCGTTCACAAACACACCTGACGTTTCCCTGTATTGTATGCTGTTGAATCTGCTTCCTTAACTCTTGGAGTCAAGACTTGGTCACCATGTGTGAAGTGAGTGGCTGGTCATGGGCAGTGTGTTCCTTCGTGTCCTTGCCAATAGCAGATGGGTCAACAAAGATGTTTCAAGGATAAGCCAGTCTGATGGGTGGGAAAGTCAGCACTGGTGATCACTGGCATGCTTGTCAAGTACAGGTGGACTCCAAAGTCAGAAATGAGTAGAAGTTTTTCTGTTGCTTTTGTTTGGGGTTTTCTCATTGGTTTCGGGTTTTTTTTTGGTCTCTGTCATCAAAGGCCACTGTGGCTCATGCTGAAACTGAAGGTGTCCTACCTAGCCACAAAGAGATGTATATGATCAGTTGTTTTATTGGAGATTGGGGGAGGAGGTTTCTGTTTCCTAAGTGATGATTGATTAAACGCTTGTGATTTTTGTAGGTTCAAAATGTTCTCAAACATGTGTAAGCATCCAAAGTCATCTCGATGGCACTCACCTTTAGCAAGCTGTGATTAAACATTGTTGAGTTGACTTCTCTGGTTCCCAAGGAGAGCCTTGAAATAGTTTGGGTTAGTAGAAAGCAAGTTCTGACACTCATTGTCAGCTGTCAGGAGGGTGAAATTTTGTTGGGTTTTGGATTTTGTTAGCTTTTCAGCAATGAATAATTTCTTTCCTCAGTCTTGCACAATTGGGAGTAGCTGGCATATGGAAGGTTTTACTGGAAGGTTGAAATTAAAGAAGCTACAGCATATAACTTGTAATAATTGCCATCAACTCCAGTAACATCAGGTGACTGATTAAATGCATTGTCTAGCTGCGTGACACGACATATTGCGCACAGTCAAAAGTGCAATTGGTGCATTGCTCCTTTCGTTTTGTTTCTTTGGAGCTGTCCCAGTGCTCTGCTTTGTTTGTTTCTGAAAACTCACTGACCTGGAACCATGCATAATTGTTTTTCCCCTCTCTTTCAAGTACAGCGTATGTGTTAGATGATATTATTTGCAAACTTTTATCTTCTGGTTTTGGTTTTTTTTTTTATTTCTGTGCTATCTGGCTTGCGTTTACAACTGTTGATGTGTTCACTTTCCACAGAGGATTGCAGGTTATCTTGTGGTTGCACACACCTTAACAAGCTCTTTCTTGTTTTTTGCCCAGAAATGGTGCGCTGAGTCATTTCCACAAGAGGCTTCTGTACCGCTCTGAAGAAAGAAGGCATTAAAGAATAAAAGGTGTGAGAGCGCACCAGTGTTTTTCCGGCTAGAAAGCTAATCCCCAAGTGAATGTATTGAAGATTTCTAGACTTGGTGGGACAAACCTCTCTACCTCCAGTTTTATGAATACTGCTAGCTATGGCTGTGGAACTCTGGCTGCTGCTGCTGCTGTTTTGTGGAAGTACTGTTTCAGAGGTACAGCCTATATACAAACCACCTCCGGGGACTTTGGATTTTGGGTTTGTACCAGCCAAGACGTATGATACAGGTGCATACCACGAACCTGGACCAATAGGAATTTTGTTTAAAATAGTGCATGCGTTCCTGTACTTAGTGCAGCCAAATTCCTTTCCTCAAGGTAAGCCGATACACTACGTATTTTTTTTGCAATTAAAGATTTGTTTTTGATGCATTCATCTGGTTGTAGACACCATGACTATAACCTCGAAGTCAGTTATTTGAATGACTTTGTTAGCAGCAAAGTATGGCCTGAAGATGTATACAGTTCCATACAAAATAACACGTTACTCCTAAGCATAGTGGTGGGATAGCTGTTGAGGAACATGAAATGTCAGGTGGTTATAACAGTACAGCTTTATCTGAGGAAATCCAGACTTAGCAACTTGAAATAAATTGGGTTTGTTCCCATATCTGTGCATCCAGTCAGGACTTATAGATGTAAGGGCAGTTGTTTTGCACAGCCACGTGTTCTTTTGCTAAGCTGCCAAGACTTGGAACTGCGTTTGTTTTATTGTGATTACAACCCCCCCCACCTCAGTTCCTTTCTTACCGAGTTGTCTTTCTTACAAAGAAAAAGTTAAGATACTAGAGAAGCATGTGCTGACAGAGGTTGTCTTGATGGAAAGGTGCTATCAGGAACCTATCTGTGTGGCTGTGATGGTTGTATCAACTCTAGTTTCCAACATGTTTTTGTTTCATTCAGATTAGCATTTTCTTCTATAATTTTGGCCTTTAAAATTATACTGAGGTGAAACTTTAACCAAAGCCAATCTTGGATTTTATTTGTTGTTGATTCCTTTTGGGGGTTTAGCTGTAACTGTATACAAGGCATTTAAATTATTTTGTAGTGCATCTTCTAATGTATATACTAAAACCTTTAGAAATTTAAAGTTTTAAATAAAATCTTTGCTCACAGCATTGTCGTCTACATTCAAGTCTTAGAAACAGGCCTTAGTTCTGCCTAAAGCCCTGCTTGAATACTTTATGTAGAAAGCAGATTTCAGTGAGATATTTACTGTGTCTGCGAGTAAACAGGAATAGAATAGAATAGAATAGAATCATTACGGA
The DNA here is from genome assembly GCA_013400115.1 of Rhinopomastus cyanomelas. NCBI lineage: Eukaryota > Metazoa > Chordata > Aves > Bucerotiformes > Rhinopomastidae > Rhinopomastus > Rhinopomastus cyanomelas. Next base: position 184,436 of record VXBP01009347.1, on the reverse strand, counting down.
TCGGAAGGGACCTCGAAAGATCATCTAGTCCAAGCCGCCTGCAACAGCAGGATCACCTAAACCAAGTCACACAGGAACCTGTCCAGTCGGGTCTTGAACATCTCCAGAGAAGGAGACTCCACAACCCCCCTGGGCAGCCTGTTCCAGTGCTCTGTCACCCTCACCGTGAAGAAGTTCCTTCTCAGGTTGATGTGGAACCTCCTATGTTCCAGCTTACAACCATTGCCCCTTGTCCTATCACTACATGACACCGAGAACAGCCCAGTGCCATCCTCCTGACACCCACCCCTCAAATATTTGTAGACAATATTTGCTCTGTAACCTTGTCTGTCAAATGTGGTATTCTGTGTCCTGAACATACAAATAATTAGAGTTTGTGATCAAGATTATAGACCTGTGGGACTGCTTGTAGTAGGTTCTGCATCAAGCAGGTGGTGTGAAATCCAGCATTAAAAAGAGAGAAGACAGCCAGAAGTAAATCATATGTTCTTAGTTTACGAATTTTGAACGTCTTGTGCTTTTCCTTCCATCATTGCAGACACGTTTTTGCCAAATCAATTACTTCTAGAAGTTTGCCTTTCATTGTTAGCATTAGGTGAAGCTCTTTACCCATACCTCCATGTACCTCACTGAAAAATACAGATTTGACAGATCACACCAGTTTGAGTCATACCATTTAATTGCTTAATCCTCATAATCTCTTTTGCCATATGTTGTTTTGTTTTGACATTCCGTCTATTAATGGTGTAGTTACTTATTTGAAATACCTTTTTTTCTTTAAACTGTCAGCTTGAAATACAGTTAATTCTGATTCTGGAATGAAAATAAACAGTTACAAATGGGCAGAGGAAACAAGCTTTTTGATGTTTTGAACTCAAAACTTTGTCATTCCAGTTGGTAGCTGATGCTTCTGAGGAGGTAATTCTGGGTTGATGCCCCAGTGCATTGCATTTAAGCATAACACAGAGAAGTGTGATTTGTGTGCAGGACTTGGCATCAATTGTTTAGACCTTTGACCTTACTAGTATTATTTTTTTTTCTTAATACTTGAAAGTACTTGGTGTTTGGCTTTCCAGTCTACTGTTGGCACTCTTCTGTTAGCTGAGAGGAGGAAAAGTGACAGGATCATGTTAACTGCATGCAGATACTCCTGCTTTTGCAAGGCATCTTAGTAGTGCTCTGATGGAGCTGAGTATGTTACAGTATAATGGTCATACCTCCTTCAGTCAGGCAGACTATGTAGTACGGCAGAGTCACATCCGAGTCTAGGAAATGTTCTTCAAGTATTTGCGTGCTGCTAAACCTTGACATTTATTTAAATGTTCTTGTCTGTTACTTGAAAAAGATCACTTAATGTAAGGAATAAAAATAAGAAATATTTAGCGATTTTTTTTTTTCTTTAGTTAAATCTGTGCAAGTTATTATTTACTCCTAAATTTGTTCATGCCCATAACTTTTATAGCCATACAACTTTAATTGAGTACTTGGTAGGTAATAGCACTTGAAAAAGCACAATAACAGAACTAGGGCATAGAACTGTAACTCCAGCAATGACAAACAAAAAAAATAGTATTAATCCTTAAGTCCAACACTCTTCTGTTTGGATATGGCAAGAAACAAGTTTAAAAAATGTGAACTAGGATATGCAATTGCAATGCTTCAGTGAGTGTAATCAGATTCTTCTTCCAGTTCTGTCAGTCAGATATTTTTGTGTTCACTAAATGATATACTGGTGTAAACGGGAGTGAGTTTATGCCCTAATTTAAGATGTTACGCAGGGAAGCAGGGTCTGCTTCAAATGAGTGGAGTGGCAAGTAACTGAATTTGGTCATTGGCTTGCTACTCTTGAGATTTGGTACATCACTGTAATCTTACTGTGCCTTTTGTTTATCCATATCAAAAATTGAGATTGTGGTGCTGCTACTCCTTTTGTTGAAGATTATGGGATAGAACTTCATTATTCTTTCCTGTTAATAACACCATCAATAGATAGTAGGACAGTTACAAGTTGTTTCTCTCACTCAGCTAACAAAACAAATTGTCAGTGCATCTCTTACTTAGAAGTTGTCATAAACTGACCATTATTAGTGGAGACAGTTCATGGTTGTGATGTACTGCTGCCTGTCACCTGGTGTGTTGGAGACTTTCAGTTGTGAACTTGGTGCAGACCAGGCATGGTCAGCATGATCTTCTGGCTGCTATGAGTATCTTACAATGGTTTTCTCTTTGTTCCTGTGGAAATCAGTTGTTAGTTACACTCAAAGGATGTTATTCTGAAATTGCCAGCAGGATATGCACCACACACATTCAGCTTCATAGCTTGCATCTTGTAAAGAAAATGTGAAGAAAGAAATTAGCTGGGAAGAAAGCTCCTGCTCCTATTTTCACATGAGATAGGACAAAATCTTACAAGCCTGTTTACTCTAGTGTACCTAAATGTGTCGCAGGACAGCTGTGCCCCTTAAGTTACAGCTGCTTTGTTCCAGCTTCTGCTTTCAACTGTGGATAACCCTGTTTCTGCTGAAGTAGGAAAAAACTTAAACGTAAGTTTTAAACGTAACTTAAATGTAAAAATCAACCACTGAATGCAGGTACTTCCGGGACAAAAGATAGTACAAAAAGTTTTATTTGCCTGTGTGGAACAAGAACAAACTGATTTTAGACCTGGACCATACCTCTCGATTCTTTCCATTTCAGGAGTCTTGTTGAACAGTTTGAACTAAAGACTGACCTTGACTTATGTAAAGCTCCATCTCTGACCCGTTTTCCTTTCACCTCACTTGGTCAGCCTTTGAAGCACACTGCATATTATGGGGTTCAACAAGTTAGTCTTGTGCCTTCTGTCTCTGTAATTAAAATCTTAATTACAGCATCTTAACTTTAAAAAAAGCCAAATCTGATGCTTTGGTGTGAAAAGGAACAGTGCATCTGTAGCTGATACAGCTGTAGTAGAAAATGCATTTGCAAAAACTTGTTGGTGTAGGTATGTTTGAGCTCGTAGGATACTAATGTTTTGAATACATTAGCTGTGTTGGATGTGAGATTCTAAAGCAAGTGATCAAAACAATTTATCACCCCCAAGGTTAAAAACTCAGTAAATCAGCATTCTCTTTTTTGTGTGTGTGTGACGCTATCTTTTTTGCCTTTTGTATCTCTTTAGTCTGTTCTTGCACATTTCTACTTCAATTTTTCCTCCTGTTAGAAATAAATCTTCCACAGCTTCTCTACTGAAAAAAAAGTGTGGCTGGTCATGCCCTTTTCCCAGGAGCACTGGGCAAGTACACACCAGCACACAGCGAAAGGGCTCTGCTTTGTCTCTGAGTTATGTGCAGATGGGGCAGTCCAGCAATACAAGGTACTGCTCAGGTAACCACAGCCATTATAAACTCTTATAAAAAATTACTATATGCTTCTTCCAGTTCTGTGAAGTCTGTTTTAGGTCTAAAACTGTACTGGTGCAATAGACTGCTCTTTTGAGTTTTTGGCAGCCGGCCTGCTGTGCGTGTGGGTTGTTCGTGGAAAGCATTCATCCTGGAGCTGGGTTGGGGTCACAGATGCAATTGCTGCCAAGGGAAGAAGAGCAAGACCTGCCCTTTAGTAAGCTAGCTCTTAGATTGGCTAAGCTGTATTGAGAAATTGTAGCTTCAGTAAGATGTAGAGTTAATGCCTTCACCACATCCCTGTAAATGTTTTTTCTAGCGCCGTGGCTGGAGGTGTGATGAGTATTTAGAGTAGCAGGTGAAGAGTATGTGTCAAAACTGCAGGTTTCAGTGATGGAGGCTGTATGTAGCAATTACTGGTGGTGCTGTTTGTGTAGAACTGGGATGAGGAAGGGGACTTATTTGGTAATGTGGTGTATACATTGAAAGAAATTTCTTGTGTGGAACATTGGAAATATTGCGGGAGGAAGAGACGAGAAATTAGCTTTTTCTCTGCCCATTCCTATACATCTAAGGAAGCAGTGTACAGAAAAATCATTGTTTGTGGTATGCTGTGAAGCTGAGATGCTCTACATGATGACGGACCTGTGTGAACAAGGGACAGTCTGAGAATGTTTCAGAAGCAGATTTAAGGCCTGCTTTTTTATTTTCTTAGACATCAAAGAGTAATTCCTTTCCCCCTGAACTATTCTAAACAGCAGACTTTTCTTAATAGATTACTTGTCAAAAGGATTTTTTATGGACGGGGGAGAGTGAATGAGGTTTTAGGGCAGAGAGGCTTATACGGATTATCTACTGGAGGCTACAGCAGAAACTGCAGTTTCAGACATTGACGCTTCTCCGACATCCTCCTGCCCATTTCTTTTGGCTTACATAATCAAGGTATCCCTCCTGCAGGTATTCTGTGGAAAATAAGCAAGTATTCTTTTAATCAGTGCAGCTTCCTGACCATCTGAAAATCTTGCACTACACACACATCTGGAATCCTTTCTCCGCAGTCTCCTCAATGCTTCCCTGATCTAGTTTCAGACTGCCTACCAGCTCTGTCTAGGAGAAAAGTCACGCCTTGGCAGCAACTGAAAAATGGGAACTGCCTCACAATTTCAACACTGCTAAGGCAGAAGGGAGAAACTAGTGAAAACTGACCGAGCCGAGTTTGAGTGATTTGGGTTACTTTCTGTGTGTGAGGAGGTTTTTCAGAAGTGGTCTTACTACAGCTGGCTGTCTGATGGGCTGGAAGGCACCTTAAAGCAGTAGTGCCTCTCCGAGGCTACACTGAAGTAATAAGTAAAATAGGCCTACAGTTGTGTGTTATTGAGACTTGGCTCATATTTCCCAAACCTAAACTGCCTTGCACCCCTTCCAGTTTAGACAGCTATGTCCTTTCTCTGTTGGGAATGTTTCCTGGCAAGTGGGTTGGGCTTTTTCTGTGCAAGGGGAGCCTGCTAATGGTTACAGCATGGGCAGTGCCAAGCCAGTGCTCCAAACTGTCCTAGCCCTGTTCTGTTTGTCTGCAGACGCAAGGGAGACACAAGGAATAACCAAGGATCTGACCCCTGCCTTGATGTGCTAGGGATGAGTTCCTAGCACAGCTACATCCAGGGGTGCTGCCCACAAGGGAATGGAAGAGTGAGAGGTACAGGATGGTGGTGTGTCAGAAGTTAGGCTTGTTTGTTATTTTTGGTAATAAAATTCACTGACGGCATCTGTATATTTTTAAAGGAAAAAGCAAAGGTAACATCCTCAAAATGCAGGTATCTACATAACGAGGACTACTCTGTGGTGTGTGTGCATAGGGAGCGAGGGGCATTGTATGTAGCATCGTGTCTGCATACTAGCAATTACAGTAAAGCCCTGAATCAAACTCTCTGCGTTCTTCTTCTCTAAATAATTGCCCATCTCATTTAGTACGTCACAGTAAAGGCATAAGCACTTTGGGCATCAGCTTGGTCAGAACCAAAGTCTTGCCTTTCAGATGCCAGGTCACAGTCCCAGTACACTCTGTGAAGAAGGCAGTTACTTGTGTCCTTCCCTCTGAACCATTAAAAGCAAGAGAGCTTGATTGAGACTTCCAGATTATGCCTGCAGCATTATGTATGGTGTGAAGTGGGATGGAGTGGGTTTTGGATTTTCCCCATTATCTGGTAACATGAATCATTTGTGAACCTATTTGAAAATTACCTGTGACTGCTGAAACCCCACAAGATGTCTGAACACACTGCTGAGGCTCTGTGGTTTTCCTAGCTTAGCAGTGGGAACTGTTCTGCTGCCCATCCTTCCCCTCCATTTGATTTTCACACGTTTGTCTAGCCACATAGTGTTGAACTTCATTCTCTTTTCTAACTTGTAGTTAATGGAACTGATGCAGAAACAGGAGGAAGGGCTGTCACTCAACTTACTGGACTAATGTTTTCATTAGCCAGTTGCAGCTGACTAGTGAGTGTGTGCATCTTAGTGCAAGCCTCCCAGTTACAAAAAAGCCCCATATATTTGCTTTCACTCTATTTTTGCAATATACATACATATTCTCATCTAAAAGCAGTTCTGTAATCAGTTTGTGACCTGTATTGCATCATAATGTAGTAAAGATCTTTCTTGTCTCTGGAAATAATAACAAATTATTTTATGTTTGTGAACTTAAGTAGTGATTAACGCTATGGATCGGAATACTCTTCCTAAGTGTTGCTTTGTCCGTTTAACTCAGTTGAAGGATTCCTGGATGTCCCCAGTGCGTGCAGAACAAATACAAGCTTTAAGCCTAATGAACTTTCCTCGGAGTAGCAGCTTTTACGTTTGCTTTGAATTTTGAGTGAAGTACCTTTGTGGTACGGTGAACCAATACACATACAATAGTTACTGAACATATGTGGAAAATTGTGGCCCTTGCATAAATGAGGGAAAAAGAGTGAAGAAATTCTGAGGAACCTTAGTGAAGTTGCCGGAATGCCAGTCACTGAGATAATTAGAAGCTGGTACCAGCAGAGCTTTGGCATGTTGTTCCTAATTATGTCTTCATATTTCCAGTAATTCCAGTTGCACTATGTGAGAGGATTCCTCAGTTTACATTGACTTCTTGGGAGAGAAGGGAGTAGGAAAAAAATGCCGTTGTTCGTGCATGCTAAGTATTTATTACTTTGATCAAGGCGATAAGTCCAGTGTCTCCATAACCTACATTATCAAGAAGTTGCTCGGTCTCTGCACTGTGCTAAACCAGACAAGCATAAATCTTTTCCCGTAATCTGTTGGAAATCCTTAGCAGATGGTGGCCTAGAGAGAACTTCAGGTAGCTATTGCAAACAGAGTAAGTGGCAAAAAATAGCTGTCATGGCACAACCAGTGTGCTACAGATGTTCTGTTGCCTTTAGAAAATGAGAGAATGCAGTTTCTGTGTGGAATACTTCTTCAAAGCTTTCTGCTTGACTTTGTATCTGCATGATAGATGCAAATTTATTGCAGCCTCCTAAGCAAAGGTTTTTCTAAAGGCTTCTCTTTCTGTTCTTTTTCCAAAACTTCAGCCGGAACAGAACTTTCTTTGTAGCAAAGAACAACTAGAAGGTCCCTGCAAAGGTTATTTTCAAAGGAGAACTCTTTCATTCTAGAACTCGTGTAACAGCCAATATTGTTGCACTTCCTTTTTTTCTTTAAACCTTTTCCTGACCAGGCTCTTCAAGGTTGGCTGTGCATGTTGATGGAAAGCAGAATGTGCCTAAACAGAAAACATGACTGTTTTAAAGAAATAAACTCAAGTTTGGGGCAGCTGTAAAGTGTGAGGTTTTTTCCCTGGTCTTCTTAGCTTCCTTGAGGTTGTTATTAGTTTATAAAACTTGCATTGTTTCATCCAGATTTTTTTGAAATTGAGGAACTTCTATGCACGAATGAAATTAATCGACTGTTACTGTTACCTGATCCGCCGCTATATAATTTCTTCCGTGGATCTGTGGTGTTTTCTGTCAGGAAGGGCGCAAAGCGGAGTCTCCTAGATTTCATGTTCTGGTTATTGCAGCCTCCTTGTTCAGCAGCTGTTGCTGCTGTATGGTTCCTCATCTTTATCAGCTGTGCTGTGCTTACCTGTTCTCTGGCTAAAGCTCACCTTGTTTAGACTGCTCCTACAGTTGTTATCCTGCTCATTGCTTTTATTAATTCCCTACTTCATACTTCAGC
>VXBP01009347.1:145184-176792 GCA_013400115.1 Rhinopomastus cyanomelas | reverse complement strand
CCCTCGTTGCTCCTCACTGCACCTAGTGTAAGCAAAGACTCATTTCTGAGCTGGTCTAGTAGACTGTCTTTTCAACTGTGACTAAAGCACTATGCTTGACAAGCCTGCTGAGACCTCAAAAATGCATTTACTGTGTTTCTCCTTGTGACATACTGTGTGTTGCTGGGTTTTGAGACTGAGCCAGAAGATAAGTGTATTTCTCTGATTCTTGATCAGTGTATAATTAATGTGGTGTCAGAGAACATGAATGGATGTTGGTCTTGCTGATGAGACAACATACTGAAGATGGTGAAAAGATAGGTTGGTTAAGCAATTTATTATGTATTTATTCATATGGTTTTTTTTCTCAGTTCAAATGAGTTCTTCCAGCCGTTGTAAAATAGTACATCTCTAGGATGTCGATGGTGAAGTACAGCAGCAAGGTTCTTTTCTTAATTGCCTTTCTCATTGTCCAGAGGCACAGCTGATAGTTTAAGAGTATACTCTTTGCACATTATTTTTTAATGCAGTTGAATAAACAGGTGACTGAACAGAAAATTTCCTTTCACCATCTTGGTAGTGTAAGTAGGGGGTCTTGTCTGTGGGCTTCTGAAGTGAGAGAGAGCAAGTGTGAACCAGTTGTGCTCAATGGGAAGAAGCCCAGAAGAGCCTCTTGTGAGGAGTAGGAGGGTGGAAGCTGAACCAGCTTGATGTTCCCATTAATGCAAGGAAAAAAAACCTGGTGATTGTGTAGAGAGATAGCTTGCCTGAAAGTTGTGGGGAGAATTTATCTGACAAGACTGGGGCTTTTTAGCTTTATTTCAGGACAAAGATTATGGCTCATGTCTGGCTAAAAGAGATATGAAGAGGGGAGTGAATCTTCTGAATTGGGAGTTAGAAAGAAATGATCTAGACTGTGTGAGTGAACGGAAGCATTAGGCTCCTGATGTGGTGGTTGAAGTGGTCTCTTACTGTGTGGGAAGCTGGAAGATCTCTTCACCTCAAACTTTGCACTTGTCTTGCAGAGTGAGAGTCCTTCTGGTTCTGCAGATACAGGACAGATGGCATAGGGAGGGCAAAACGGCAGGACCCTCCCTGCAGTCTGTGCACTTGTGTGATTGGTGTGGATTCTCTGGCGGTTGACATTAGTGAGCTCCCTCTTTGTTCTGCAGTGGAACCAGAGCCAAGCGATTGCTGTGCAATTGGGGACAACAGAAAGAGTGAGCAGAGCTGTTTGGTAGTTACATCACAGTAAACAGGAAGACCCTGGGTTACTTGCTGAAGGAGACTGCTTCAGACAGTGCTAAATCTAACTACAGTAAAGGCTAATGGCTAGAGGCTTTCTAACTTTGGGAAAGTAACCAAACACCCATTCAAGTCCAAGGAAGTAGTTTAAAATGCCAATAACCTGAACTTGCAATAGTAATGTAAGATGAAAAGATTTTTGTCTCTGGTGATGTCTGAAGGGCTAATACAGCTTTTCCTGGTTTTCTTGGACTTGCAAAGGTTATTCGTTTGAGTCATAATTAGAGAGAAAAAAAGAACAAGCTTGAAGTAATTGTAATTCATTAATTTCAGACTAATTATTGCTATTTATTTGTGACACTAAATGTGGTTGAACTGACCCCAATGTAGAGAGACATTGAGCTCTTCAGTGTGTGTAGTCCTCTGACTGACACTCTGTTGTAGGTGAAATGGAACAGGATGAAATACTATGATATGCATTAGAAATTGGAAGGCATCAAAGACATTATTAATTTGTAATGTGTATTGTCTATATATTTCTCCCTGGTGTTCTGAAAAGTTTCCATTCAGTGTGACAGGAATGCTTCAGTCATGGTTCTTACTGGTTTCATTGAAATACTTTCCAGAATGGAAGCCTGATGTTACATTGCACATAAAAAGATTAATCAAATTATGCCAGAAATAAGTTTATGCACTATAGCTGAACAGGCTAAATGGGATTGTTTGTGTGAAGATGAAGAATTAGTGTTCCCAAAACTTTTACTGCAATTGTGTTCTTGTCACGTAGATTTGAAAAGTTTTCTTGGCAGAAAAATTTGTAACTAATTTACATTGGTACTTAATACTTAGCTTACTTTAGATCTCTTATTTTTGCTTCTTAGAACTTTCTACTGAAAGGGACAGCAAGTTTAGTGCTGTTGTTTTCTTATCTGGGTGACGAGATAGGAGTATGTGTGTACACTATGTTGGTGATTATGTTTTCTGAACTGGGGTTTCTCAGAGGTGGTTAATATTTCATCACAAATTGCATTGGTAAATTAACAGTTCATCTGGCTGGTTAGGTTTACTAGGGCAGATGGCATTTCGCATAGGCAGGGAGAGGAGGAAGGAGACAGCAAAGCATAATGTAATTAGCTGTGTGAGCCTCTCAAGGTAAATCTCTTTAACCCCAGTGATAAAATGCATTCTGTGCTAAAGCTTTGGATTACTGGTCCTGTGAAACAATATGTACCAGCTGGCCAAGCCAAGCTTTCGGAAGTAATCCTGTTTGACTTGAAAACAGAGGACATAACTTTTTATCACACCTTACTCACTCTTTTATATTTGAAACAGGCATCAGCCTTGAGGTGCTGCTCTGCCAATAATGCAAAAGGAGACTAAGTTACCTTTGATTGTAAATAAAAGCTTATTTGAATCATTGACATGAGCTGCCCTAGCTAGGGATGAAAGATGCTTCATAAAAACAACCCCAAATCCCAAGTCCAGTTAACTGTGAACTGAGGTGCCTCTTCACTGGGCTACAGCAAGCTGCATAGTCATACTTGAAACCACAATGCTTGTGTCTATACAGTGCCTGCTGGGACAGGACATTTCCCTGTTTAAATCTTAAGTGCTGCACCTAGAGACCATGATTGCTATCAATGTGTGTAAAATCCATCCAAATAATGGAATAGTTTTAGTTGGAGGGGAGCTTGAAAGGTCATCTAGTTCATTCCCCCTGCAATTGGTAGGAGGATTCTTGGTGCTACAAAACCTCTAAGGCATGTTTGTGTTTACAGATGTCAGGTCTGCAGGTCATGTCACATTCAGTTCTAGTAACAATTATTTTTAATAGGAATGTATATAACTTGCACATCTAATTGGAACTGAATTAAATTGGAATATGTCTAGTCCAGTTAATACCTGGCTAGTTGAAGGCTGTTGAAAGAGTAAATTCATGGCAAATACTGTTCAGTCACTGCATACTGATTGGTGAGAAAAATACCCTGCAGTGTCACATTACTTCTGAAACAATCATTATAAAGTAATACAAGTAGTTATTCAGCAGGGAAATCTCACATTCTGGAAAATTAAGGGAAAAAAATGGGCTGTGTAATAGTGGTCATTGTGCTATGCATAAAACCTGTATTGTTCTCGCTGTTTGACTTACTCAATCCACGTGGGAACTTTCTCTACCTATTTTTCAGACCTGCTTGTTTGCTTTTTGTTTAATATGAAAGTGTTTTAGTTTCTGATGAATGGACTTTAGAGCCACTACGTTTCAAAACCACACAGAAAATGCTCTTTTCTGCATCAGTTTGTCATAGCATATTCAGGCTGATTTCTTTGTTCTGAGTGGTAGGCTATACATTACAGAAAACAGTATAAAAGCATGTGAATTGGGAATTCTGAGCTATTTATGCATATATTAATTCTATTTAAGCATATTGCAATTAATCAGAGCAGTTTGGTTTATTGTTTGGTTTTTTGGGGTTTTTTTTAATGTATTTGATGTTTACCTTGGAGATACTTAAAACCTGTCAGGATATGGCCTTGGGCAACCTGTGGTGGGTTACTGCACTGAACTGAGGGCTCTCTCAGTGGGTCTTTCTGAGCCTCGACCATTCTCTATTTCTCTTGAGTAGTTTTACACCTGCATACACATACAGATGCGCATGTCGGCATATATAAAAGTTCATTCTGATTTATAAAGGGGACAGACTAGAAGATGGGTAAAATCTTTCAAATTTAATGAGAAAGGCTAATGTTAAAATTTTGTCTTATAGGTCATGCAGATACGGTGTTTAAGGACATGGTTTAGTGGTGGGCTTGTTGGAATTAGGTTAATTGTTGGACTTGATGATATGGTTGGACTTGATGATCTTAAAGTTGTATGCTAACCTGAATGATTCTGTGATTCCCAACAGAAGGAAAGCATTCATCAGTAATAAAATACAGCTTTCTTAACATGCTTCCTGACAGTGCTTTCTCTCCTTCATTAGAGAACTTATCCTACAATCATGCTTTTTATTATAACTTTTGAAATAATTTAGATCAGAAGGGTCCTCAGGAGGTCACCAGGTCAAACCCTTTTCCAAAGCAAAATGATCCTTGGAGTTAGGAGCAGTCTGAATGTGAGGACAGGTTGCTGGGGGCTCTTCTACTCAGCTTCAGAGTAGCAGCGAGGAGGATGATGCCGTAGGGTCCTGGCAGTTTGTTGCTGTGTTTGACCAACCTCACAGAGATGCTCTGTACTGCTTCATGACCCTGAAGATCACAGAAGCTAAGCCTTTTTCTTCCTTCCCATCACATTATGATAAAAGTTGGTGTAAATTTCTCTTTAGTGACTGTTCTGTGGTGTATTGTCGTACAGTGCTAAGTGGTTGAATAAATAAGTAAACAAGTGAGTTATTTTAGCCCTTTTCTTCTCTTGCATGCTAAAAAGACATTTAGCTGTAGAGAAAATTCCTTCCATTATGTATTTTATGCACCAGTGCTTCTTAAATTTACTTATTTAGTATATAGAGAGATGTAAACTAGAAGAAATATTTCCACTGGAGAAGAAAAAAGAATTGTTTAATACCCAGCATGAATTACATTTCAGGGTTTTGTGCAGTTCTGCCTTACTTGTTTGTCTAACACCTGCTGCTGTTCACTGAAACTTGGATGGTGCCTGGGATGGTCTTCATACAGAGAGGACTCTGCTGGTCCCAGTGTGCAAGATGTCTCACAGGTGCAGTGGTGGATCAGTTACGTGTTGGCCACATACTGGTGTGTGCCCTTTCCTTCAGCAGCCTCCTGACACTCAAGGTGGAGAGTGCGAAAGGATTTGCAGGAATATATTTTCATTATTTTACATGTTTTGGCTGTACTTCTGTTACTGTGAAAGTCTACCATATCTTCTAGCATATATGTAGCCTTTCCAAAGTGAGTTTGCTTCACCTTAGAGAGTCCTTGGTTATCTGCTGCTGGCACTGTGTCTGCATTTTAGAATGTACTTCCCTTTTGTGCATGATTTGCTGCTTCAAGATGCTGTGATATGCTGAGAGGCTTGTTGGGGGTTTTTGGGTTGGTTTTTTGTTTTTAACTTGTCTTGAGGACTGCAGCTTCCTTGCAGGGAGTACCTTGGAACTGTAGTTGTTGTCTTCTGTTATGTGTTTACTTTCCTTACGTGTAGTTTTCTGTACGGAACTCTCCAGGATCTCATCAACTTGCAGATCAGTGGAGTGCATGTTCCCTTTGCAAGGTGATGGGGAGGGAGGTGTCTGCTCTTTGCTTAAGGGTTTGTTTCCCTGAGTCGCATACAGGATTAGAGAGGTATGAGATCGTAGTACCTGTGTCCTCACTGAAGGTATTTCACAAGTGCTACAATAAATTCTGAGAGCATTTGGATATTTGGGGAGATGGTCAGCTTTGAACATACAGGCCTTTCACTGATCCCCAGAAGAGGTGACCGTGGAGGTTTTTCTTTGAGTTGTATGTGGAGGCACTAGCAATGGGGTGATAGGAACCTCTGTGTGGACATGGGGGGCAGAGTGCCCCTCCTTGAGGTATGGCGTGCACCTTCATAATGTGTTTCCTCTTGGTCAGAAGAGAGAAGTTCAGTCAGTTGTGTTTCACAAATATCCAGATGCTGATCACATTGTACACAGCCTAGCATGGAGGAAATGCAGAGCCACTCGCAGAGCTAGGGATTCCCCTCGCCAAGTACAGGTCTCATAGAAACGATGTGGAGCCACAGTTTCCCAGCGTAGGTCCCATAGAGTTGGCAAAACCCTGGTAGGGGAGGCTGGTAGTGTGCCAAAAAGGTGATCTGTTTGTAGCTGCTGGGTTTTCTGAAAGAAGCTGGTGTGTGGAGAAGATAGTTATAATGTTAGGTGACACTAATGGTGTTAACTTCCTACTTTCTTTATTCACTGGTTGCTACATTTTGTCTGCGTAACAAGTAAGTTTAGAAATGAGTATGTCAGTGGAGCTGCATGCACAGTAAGTTGGCACTTGTTAGACTTCTGCATTTGTGTTGGCAGTGTGGCATACTCTAATGTAATGGCTGTTGGCCCAGAGACCAAAAAAAAGAAGAGAAAGAAAATAAGATTGTGATACTGTTGACAAGGTGAGAGTATTCTTCCTCGTCCTGTTCAGCCAAGAAGTCATCCTTAACATTCATGCTTTTTAAGTTCTGTGTGTGTGCACACATGTATGTACTTGTCACAGATATGAAGCAAAACTGGTAATCAGAACTTAGTCCAAGGAGTGGATAAGTGTGATTAACTTTTAATAATGATGCTGTGGCACAGATGATGACCTAGAAAACTCTTCACTGTATTTCAGCAGGTAATTGCTAGATTACCTGTTTATCATCTTGGGAGCTCATAAAATGCACAGTTGATTAAAAAGGTTGTTACTGACAGGTTTATGGAAACACTTATGTGCTTGCCCGTGCTATTGATGTCTTTTCTTAATTTCGTCTTGCCTACCTAGCAGTAGAATTCATGTAATCCTCTTTCTCCTGATTGTATTATTTATATTGTTAAAACATGGAATATTCTTGCTTATTTTCAGATCTCATCCGAAAACTAGCACAGCAGAAGTTGGGCAATACACAGGGTGATTATCAAAAGGTAAATTGTCTGTGTGTATCTGCATAAAATGATGAAATCTGACTTTGAGATGAAGTTTTGTTTCTGAAGTGAGAATTACCATGTTGAAGCTTTGACAGGAGTGAGATTTGTGAATGATGTGTCTGACGTTTTCATACAACATTTGAGTGGAAAACCTTTCAAAAGGTACCACAAAGAAAATTTCATAAGCCGCTCTAAAGAAGCTAAGCATAGTTAAGCCTCATTTATAGATTCTAGCTGTAATGTGATTGTAGTGTCTGTTGCACAAAAATTGAAGGCTCTTTGTATTGAAAAACTACTGCTTTTATTTAAGAATGCTACAGAGAACTGTTACTGCTCAGCCCCTATGTTAACTTCAGCTATTGCCCTCATTTAAACTGGATTCTAGTGCCTTTGTAAAACAAAGTTTTCATAGCCTACTTATAAAAAATACTCTAGCTCATGTAGCATGTTGATCACACCGTGGATGTTTTCCACTCTCTTTTTAGTTTGGGGGTTATTCTGTAGTAGTGGAAATTCTTTGGGTACTTGATAGCAAGAGGAGATAGAGGATAATCTGGATCTGACTTTAGGCTTTTCTCAAGGGCAGTGCTCCATCTTTGAAGCAAAGGCACTGAGTTCCTGTGGTTGGAAACTTAACCAGGACAGTGCGGTGGACATGTTACGTTGTGTGAGCTACTTGTTGCTAGTACTCTACCATCCTCTATCAGGAATGAGAGTACGGGATGAAGTGTACAGGCAGGCATTGAACTATCGTCTTGAATGGTCTTGAGATTTGAAGGATGAAGGCCTTGTGCTTCTGTGTCTTCCTGATCATGGGCCTGTCACTCCAGTAGTTACTTAACCTCTGGTGATGTCGGAGTGTTGAGTATTGTTATGCTGCATCAAGTGACTCTTGCCAATCCCATATGCTTGTCTGGTGGGGCTCTGTGAGAGTGATGCATCGCAGGTTCCACCTTTACCTGCCAGGAGGAGCATAGAATGGACTTGGTTGGCAGAGTCTGTGGACAAAAGCATTAAACCATAGGTAGTGTATACGAGTTAGAATATCCAGTAACTACTGTGTAAGTAGTGAGACATTTGAGTCTGATGGCAGTTTTATTCCTGCATGGTGGAGACCTCTTTTAAAATACTCTTATTGTAGATAAGTAAATGCAGTGGTAGATGTGCTTAGGAGGTAAAACTGATAAAGGCTTTTTGCCATTTACAGGTTTTTTGATCAGCATAAAATGCTAAACTTTAAAATTAATTTGATAGAGCAAAACCTACCAAGTAGAGCCTCTCAGAAGGCAGAAGCATTAGTGAGAGGTAGCTGTGAAAAGGCTACCATGGCTGTAGATGTGCCCTTAGTGTGTGTTAGGATGATCTGGAAAAACACAGGTCTTCAGAGGAGACCTTCAGAGGAGGTCTTCTTAGCTCAGCAAAATAACTGACAAGGACGCTGTTAACTACTTACATCTAGAGTAAACACCAGGAAGAAAAAAACCGATTTGAGCAAAAGACGGTGAAGTGGTGCTATCACAGGAGCAAAGGCCATGTGTACATCAATTAGGAAGACTCACTAATTCACCAAATGTTGGGAACATCCCTTCAGTAGCAAGAACAGGACATGTGTTTCTGATAATTTTTATCCTGTTAAATTTTCTGCTTTTGTTCCTCTCTATTTTATTTTTTTTAAAGTTATTTGTAGAATGTGTTGGTGACCCAGGAGGCTCTTCCCGCTTCTGTGCTGTGTGTCCCTGTGTTCCCAGTTGGACTCTTCCCACTGACGTCTGTGTTCCCTGTCAGGGACAGCAATCTGCCAGGACAGCCCAGCAGCTGAGCACAGCTGCTGTGCCTGCTCAGGGGGAGCCAGCTCGCTGCTACTGCCATTGCTTTACTTCTGCTGGGAGATGTTCTAGTTTTAAATGTTCAGAACCGTAGACGGTTATTTGGTATTAGATTTTTAAGGGAGAGTAAGCATTTGTTTTCTTCCCATTGAAACTGTGGCTCCAAATATGATTTAAAAATCCTAAATCTTGAGATCTTGAGAACATTTCTGATTCACGGATACTGGAGTTTGCCTTGCTGTCTTCAAGTCGCGTGCTTTCCTTTTCTGTTTAGTTTTTGAGGAAACTTTACTGGCTGTGAACTTGCCATGCAGAGACAAAGAAAGGGGAAAACTACAAGAAATTTTCTTTCCATTGTGCAAACAAGAACTTGAGTTGTACTGAAAATCCTGTCATGGAATATTTAGTTTTCAGGTTTTTTCTTACATTACAGATCACAAAGTAGTAGATAAATAGGTTTATCTTCTTTCTTAAATGCCTTTTTTTTTTTGTACTTTAGAATAATTTAAAACACACCTCTACATAATTAATTACAGTGAGGGTGAGTTTTGTGTTTAACGTGTTAAGGACCTAAAATTGCTACTGAAATTCCAAAGTAAGTGTTGAAAAGAAAAAACTAGTCAGAAGTGTCATGGGTCATTTATGGCGGATGGAACTCATGACGAA
Organism: Rhinopomastus cyanomelas; assembly: GCA_013400115.1. NCBI lineage: Eukaryota > Metazoa > Chordata > Aves > Bucerotiformes > Rhinopomastidae > Rhinopomastus > Rhinopomastus cyanomelas. Next base: position 167,473 of record VXBP01009347.1, on the reverse strand, counting down.
ACAGCTAAACCACAAAGTAATGCATTCTCTAGCCTTCACTTTGAGATATGTTGAGAATTATATGAAACAGATGCTTGGTACAGATATAACTGGTCTGTTGTTGCTTGGGATGGAAAAGGTGTTGAACAACTCAGCAACAAAACCAGAAATTATGTCTCTTTTATCTTAAATAACTTTAATTATTTAATGGTGCTACTATGTGTCATTTTCCTTTAGTGGCTTTTTATTGTTTCTGTGTTGTCAGTTGTTTTGGTCATGGTTAATTACTCATTATTTGTGATTTGTTTTTGTGCATGCTGCCTGTGTATTATACACACTCTCCATTTGTTTTGACTTCCACAGCCAGAAAATGTTGTCCTGACTCTTCAGGTAATATTTCATGGTAGATCTACAGCTTTGAAGAGAAACTGTCTCTGTATACACTACTTCTATTAAAACATCCATAACTGTTTCTGTTATTACTTAAAATGTGTTTTTCCATCTAACCTATTTAAAAAATTACATGACAATATACATTTTAAAGGGTTCAGCCAAGTAGAAACTAGTATTGGAGTGGTTTGGGTTTTTTTTTTTTCAAATTTTTCAATTTTTTTTCAAATTCTTTCAAGTTCTTCCAAGTATCTAGTTAATATCATTCAGGATGGATAACTTAACCAGCAGTTAATAGCAACAATTAAAAAAAATAGGCTTCATCCTAGATTTCATAATTAGGTCAGAAATTTGTGACTATGGTGATGGTTACTGCATTTGGATTAGATGGTAATTTGAGGTTGTGAGGAAGGGCATCAGCAAAGCTGGAACTGGAACACGATTGAGAGCTGGTGAGAAATTAGAACTCACTTTGCAGGACAATACACAGCCTCAGTTTCATCTTTTTACTGCCAAGTTGCCCTGGTGGTTTAGTAAAACAGAAGAGGACTCAATTACTGTGAGAATTCATTTTTCCAAAATTGAGTCAGTAAAGGAGAAAATGTTTATCAGGGAAGACAGATCCCTGGGGCGTGCCCACTCCACGTTGTCTACCTCTGCACAGCCACCTGCCTGATGTTGCTTTGGATGTGTTGGCTTGTCTTTGCAGCACAGGGGAGCAGCATTCATCATGTCCTTTGGAAGGCATGTTGTGTGGGGCAATGCCAGGGCCGCCTGGCCCAGCTTGTCAGTCCTGTGGCACTTGCACTGCTTCCAGCAGAAAAGCTAGTTAGGGTATTTAATTGCATTGTCCCCTTTTCACTCCTTCCAGGTTTTGAATGGGTCTTTAGTTGCCGCTGCTTTGTGGTTTGGCAGCAGCATCGTTTTTACCTGTGAGAGCTTAAAATGTGCTCCTTCATGTTTCCAGTCCCTCAACACCTGTGAGAGCTTAAAATGTGCTCCTTCATGTTTCCAGTCCCTCAACAGTTTTTATTTCAGCAGTCTGAAGAAACTTCTGCCATTGCAATTGATCATCCAGTGAAGCACTTCCATTTGTGGTTCACATAAATCTTTATCCTTTTAAAACTCTTATTAGCATAATAAGCAAAGCCACTGTACCTTCTCCCAGACGAAATGTTGGTGTAGTCAGCCTTCCTGACATTTGTGGAGCTTTTTGCAAACAGAAGTGAGAAACCGTCCGGGAAATCCAATGTTAATTTTTAACCTATTCACGTTTGTTCCTTGTGCACGTATTTCTGTCTTAGCACTCACTCCTGTAGTTTTCCTAGCTAATACTGTAGCTAAATAATTTTTAGGTGTCAGTATCCACTGTGTTTTATGCAATTTTCTTAGAAAAATTGCCAATTATTGACAAAATACACCATGTCTATAAGCTTGGTAACTTTAGTAACTGGTTTAGTCTGTAGTTTGATTTTCAGTTATTTGCTCTGTGTTGATTCTTGCAGTTACTGTGTGATATCTGCTGTTACCACTATTTTTGTCTGAATTACAGGCCATCTACTATGAAATCGGTTTTATAGTCTCCGCTGCCTTGGGATTGGTATTTATTTTATTACTGCCTCTTGTGGGACTTTGCTTCTGTATGTGTCGTTGCTGTGACAACTGTGGTGGGGAAATGCATCAAAGACAGAAGAAAAATGCTGACTGTCAGAGGAGCTGTTTTGCAACATTTCTTTTTGTTGCTTCTTTAATAATAAGGCAAGTGTACTAAAGAGAACACTATGAAGCACTAATTTTGCAGTGTCCTTACAACAGGTAATTTTACTGTGTTGGCCTACAGGTGCAGAAATTATTTTATTAGACTAAGTAATACTATTACTTATTAAACAAAATGTGACTGCATTGTAAGCTATGGTTGCTGTACATGGCTCATTGTGTACTCATGTGAGGGGAATGTAAGTGTGAAACACGCCAGAAAAATTAAGCTTCAGTTTGGCAAACTAATTTTTTGCCCGTATTAAAATGGCAACTGCAGGATGTTGCATGAAAATTATGGGTGCAAGATACTGTGACCTGTGTTCAGTTACCATCCCAAAGAGAACCTGAGGTACAAACATACTGCTTTGCTCTTGACAGAGTAGTAATGAGAAAAGCAGTTCTGAAATATCCCTTGAGTAAATGTTGTCCTTCAGATTTTTTTGATAACTGGGCACTGAGTTGTTTAAACCGTGCATATGCTCACTGTAAAATCCTGAAATTCAGAGATACTTTTGTGCTGTTGGTGTTAGGAGCATACTCCTGTGCTGGGGGTGTAACCAGTGATGGAGGACTACAGTCAAGACTTTTCCATCTAGACTTTTTCAAAACACATTGTTTGCTTTCAGGCTTTTTATATAACTTTCATATTTTTACCTGCCTACTATCCTTATCTTGTGAATATATAAAAAACCCAAGCAAGTGTTTTAATCTATACTATGTGACCGTTCAATGAGGTAGGACTAACTTTGTCACTCCATTGCAATCTAGATTTTTTTTTTCCTTGGTATTGCTGTTTGCCATGACAAATTGCCTATGCTCAGATGTAGACCTTGCTGATAGCAGGTGTGGGAACATGCTCTTTACTCCCAGGCATCAGTAACAAGTTTGGTGCTTAAGTACTGGGAAGAGCAGAAAGTGGGATTATATTGTAGTAAAAGGTGCTTCTCTGCCAGCACAACTGGATAAAACTTCTTTGTAGTACAGTGGTGCTTCAAAAAAATAAGCTATTAAATGACTCCTTAGCTGTGTTGCAGGATGATGCTCTCCTCTGGTTATAATGCATGAGGAGACTTGCCTGTCAGCAGAGATGTTAAGAGATTGCCCAACATCTTGTTGTCTCTAATTTGTGCATTTGCTGCCAGCTATTCTTGTGGTTTTAAACATACTTAGGATTGGCAAATTCTTCTTTATAGGTCGTGACTGGCAGATCAGTTGATCCCTAGTAACATGCTTTCCAGGACTGGGGAAACTGCATCTTTAACTTGTCCTTTTTTTAACCTTTTGTATAAGACATCAGGAGTATCAGACACTTACCCTGAGGGAGAGGTTGGCTTGAGCTTTGTCTGCAGGTTTCCACAGGTGGGGATAGTCTCATATGACTCCATGGCTAAGTCTCTCATTCTCTGAGTGCTATGCTAGGTAAGATAGGACTTCTTAGGGCTGATGCTACTGACCCCAGCCTGGCTGAGCACTCAGCTCTCCAGTACATCTTTATACAAAAAGGTTTGCTGCTCTTCCAGGATCATCTTTTGCAAGGAAAGATGCTGTGATTGGTTCTGTTTAAGACCACATCAGCTGTGCTGAAAAGCAGAAGGGCAGTCTTGTGGGTAGTCATTGCCCCAACAAAAAAGCTGGACTAAACCCGAGACTTACTCGTCTGTCTTCATTTCTTGTACTGTACTCAGACTACATCTTTGTGGATTAATGCTGTCTTCTTCCCAGTTGCCATGCAGTTTCACCTTAGGTGAAAGATTTCCCTGTAGGTGTTCTTCCCAAAGACACACTTCTCAAGGACTGTACCACAGCGGAACAAAAAGGCTGTGTCAATAATCAAATGAGTTTAGTCTTGTGCAAGTAAAATGCTTATGGCTACTCACAGGCAGAGCCAAAAGAACAAACCCCTGAATGATCCCTTCTAAGACAGGGCTTACATCAAGGTGTGTCATGGAATCGGTAAGGTGGAGTCTCTCACTTGGACGTAGTTTAAGATGATACAGCACTGGGTGCTACCAGGGGACTGGAATTCTAGATTCCACCTGCTGTACTGCTTCAGAAGATGCATTTAGCAAGGCCAGGATTCATCAGAGTATGCTGAACCCACTCCTCTGACAGGGGAGCTTTCTTTTATTGCATCATATGTGTAGACAGCTGCTGGAAGGAATAGAGAGGATTGGTAGGGGATGGACTCCTTCAGGATTACCATCTGAGTGTACGTTCTGCATCTCCGTCTCTTGTGATGCCAGCCATTCTGGAATTTTCTCAGTCAAAGAATCAGAACTTGGAAGAACAGGGATCATAGGCAGTTTTTTCTTTTTTTCTATTTAAATTTTTTTTTTCATTAAGCTTTTTTTATCAGTCCCTTGTGTGAAGAGATGGGACTAAACTGCCTTTCCTTGGCTAGGAAAGACAGACTAAATGCGTGTTAGAGAGTATCAGTAAGGGAAAGGTTGGAACTTGCAGTGGATTGTGTGTACAGGCAACAACTCTTGGAAACAGTAACATGAGGGTGGCTCTTCTGTGGGTCAGCACACAAGCTGAGACTGACCTACGTGTGCTGTTAACATAGATTTTGGAAGATTTTAGCTAATAGATTTTAATCACAAGGAACAGTATTTCTTCTTACTTTTCCACCGATGCAATGCTCTGGTAATTAGGATGAAGTTTTTAGAGCTAAGTTTATTGGAATGGTGTGCAAAGGAAATACAAAGATGACAGACTATTATTCTGTAATTAAAATGAAACTCTACCTTTGATCTGTTCTCTGAAGGTGGAGCGTATGTGGAAAGTATACTTTTTTCAAGGACAGTTATAAGAAAAACGTCAGAAGACTTGTTGTTTACCTTGAAGTAAATAAGCTGTAAGTTGTAATTTTCCAGTTCCTGCACTTTGTGTTTGAAGTACTCCTTGTGGTAGATGGAGTCCAAAGTAACAGGTGGTGGTTTTGGTTAATTCCCAGTTTTTGCGCATGAATGTTGTCCTACAAAGTAAATTATATCACCTAAGAGCACGGGCTAGAGAAATAATCTATTAAATAGAAAGCTGGGTAGGTTTGATATTCCAAATTTATCATTAAAAGTATTATTACATGCTTTTCTTTGAACGTCAGCTGAGTTAGGGACAGAGACCTGCTATTACAGCTTGTTTCCTAATGGTCTGCAAAATTAGGCAAACACTTGTTTTCTTTGGAAAACACATGTAATTTCACTAATTCTTCAGCATCATAAAGGGACATTTAAGTTTGAAGAAGACATATATTGCAATACCCAATTTAAAACTGGCAAAAGAAAGTGTTCTAGCTATTGGATAGAAAACCACACGGTCAGTTGTTTTGTCTCAGCGAGAGAGTTTAAAGCACTTCCTGGAAGTTGTGGGTGTAATAATGTATGAAGCTAGGGAAAGCCAACTCTGAATAAAGAGTGTCTTGGGAAGTGCCACACACAGGCATTGTAGAAGTCCTCTTGGCTTTGTAGGATTGGCAACATGTTGTTCAGAACCTGAGAATCAACATTATGTGAAAGAATTGGTTAAAAGGTTGGTACAGAAATCTCTAGCCCATTATTTTCTTAAATTCATTAGCAAATACTGAGGAAGATGACATTGTTCCAATATGTTCAGGGTTTCTATTCTGTGATGTGAAACTTCTTGCAAGCGCAGCTAAGGGAGAAGCTTAAATCCCACCCTGCAGCTGGATTAGTAACATTTATATTGGTTTGTGAAACCCATGGGAAATGAAGTGTGGAATATCTGACTCCTGAAGAGACTGTTTACACAGTTCTCTAATCTGTTACAGAAAAATCATGTCCTTTTTATTCCTGCTTTATGGCTTTTTCCTTTTAGCTGCTTACTGAATGTCGATCCAGGGCTCAGTTCCATAATAAACAGATCATTTTTCCCCCCCGCTCATGTTACCTGTTTCTTTACTTAACGTTCAGAGTATTGCAGCAATTGTCCTGGGTGCCTTTTCTGCTTAAAGCATCTCCGCTGTCTTCTGTCCTCCCACTTGCTCCATTTAGGAGACAGAAGAGAAGATGATTGTACTCAAGCCTTACAAAGTGCTGTTTTGTTAGCTTCCAGTTGACCTTTCTGCTCCCTGGGCATAACACTGAAAGGACAGAAAAGTGCTGGCTGTCCAAAGCACAAGGGTGTTCTTGCAAACTTCAGAGTGGTGTACGGATGTGTATCTTTCCTGATCGCTTGAGACACTCTGTCTTCTGATGTATTTTTTGAAAAAAATGCTTTAGGAACAAGTGTCACCATTGTAGAGTGAAAAGTACTCATGTGCTGCATGTGTCCAAAGTGAAACAGCTTTGTTTTGCTTGTGTTGAGAGCCACTCGGTGCCTTGACATTTGGTGCATTCCGAGTTCTTGTTCTGTGGGTGGTAGCTGATGATGATGACTGCTCCAGAGTTGATCGTAATGAAAATAAAACGATGCCATTTGCTTCAGTTAAGTTAGTAACATGAATGTCGATGTTCCTTTGTTCATTAGTGACATCTGGGAGGTTTGAAGGTGTAGGCATGGAATTCTGGACAGAGAAGCAACCCTTTTATGTGAGATTATGCCACCCTGTTCTGAATATTTTTAGATATTGAGAAAAATGTTAGTGAAGTGATCCTAATAGAAAGCATATAGTGGTGCGTAGTCTTGCTCATCTCTTCCTGCATTATGCTCTGGAATCAGAAATTTACTGCTGAAAGCATGTCTTGTGCTTGAGGCTAGTCTTACTGGGAGAACAAGTTAAAATAAGAAGAGGAAAATGAAGATGAAGATTTGGTTTTGGATCATTTATAAGAGGAGACAGGCATCATCAGGATGTTTGCTCTTGTCTTGCCAGGATATGCAAGTCATTTTACTTTGGTAACCATCTTCACTGTGGAGCCAAATGTCAGGCTGTTTTGATTCCCTTGTCATGTCGATTGGATGTCTGGCCTTGCAGGGTGCTGTCTCTCTGGTACTGAGCTATTGGACTACTGAGTGAGAGTAGACAAATGCCCCATCTGGGAGTTGCCTGTAATACACCTCCCTGTAGCTGTGAAAAGTTTAGAAACAGTCCTTTCGGTTAAGCCTATTTTGCACCTAACCTAAATAAATCCCCAAGGATCGTGTATGCTGAGAGCTTTTGAAGCCTCTCATGGAAGTTTTAGTTGCCTTTTTGCTTACTGTTTGTGCCAATCTGCCATGCTGTAATTAGAATTTTACAGTGGGGAGTGATCAAATAGAAAATAATCAAAACCTGTGCTGTCTGGCAAGCTAGCTCAATTTTCACCTTTTGTTTTAGAGTCAGGAAGTGCTTATATGCGTAATTTTAGCATTAATAGGAGCTATTTGTATTATTTTGAAAGTTCTATCCAATTATGTGGATAAATTGGGCCATTATACATAAATGTTGCTGAAGTTTTGAGATGTAAAATATTTCCTTTCAGAGCTAACTTAGGAGCATTTGCTTGTAGCTGTGTCGAGGTTAATGATACTTGTGAAAGCCTTTGTAAGCCTCCTACAATGTACCCGGGCTAGATGCATTTTCTGACAACATAAATGCAAGTGGATAAGTGGCTGTGTGTTAATATGTTCTTTGGCTCTGGGCTGATGTAACTTTTTCCTTTTCTTTTATTGAATCAGAACTGCAATATCAGCCCTGACGGCCAATTCCTCTTACTCTGCTTCATAGTAAATGTGAGAGCTCGTAGTAAAGAAGAGAGAATGCATACGTTTAGAGACCTTTATTTGTATAACTACGAGGTGCCTTCTGCTATTATTTTGTTTGTTCTATTTCATGTCAGAATGAGCTTTTCAAGTAATAAAGAAGTATCTGTTATCTGTATTTTTTGTAGCATCGGCGTGCTCTGTGCTTATGCTGCCAACCAGCATTTAACTAACCAAGTCCGAGGAGCAAAGAAACTGGTTAACAGTAATTTTAAAGATCTGAAAATTTTCCTTAACGACACTCCAGCGGTAAAGTATTTTTTTTTCTTTATGGGGAACAGGGGTGGGAGGCAAGATGTGTAAGTAAGATGCATTGCAGGAAGTAATTTCTGTGTGTTTTAAGTCACACCCATCGCGTTTTGTTTATTCTTCCTGTGCCAGTCTCTTGAGGTCGAATAAATGATGCGAGGTGAGACAATTGCACAGAGCCTGGGAGTTCTGATGCATCAGCATTCTGTGAGCTACTTCTGTACTGTACTCACGTATGATGCGATGATGATTGTAAGCCCTTCTCCTTCTAATAAACTCAGATTACTAGCAGAGGGTTAATCATTTGCAAAAATATGATTTTAAAAAGTTATACATCTTAAAGAAAAAAGATATTGCTGAAAACCTTGGTGTCCTTGTTGCGCTCTCCTGTTTCCTTCACGTTGGAGACACTTTTTATGTGCTCTGGAACTGAGCTGCAATAATTTCTTTTCCAGAAGTATTTTTGATTGCTTTTTTCTTAAAGCCAGTGTCATACTCTGCCACAATGATTAGGAAAGGATCTCTCCTTTCTACTGTCAGGCTTTCTTTAGAGTCCCCATATCAGTCCTTTGAATACTTTTTTGCATTGAAACAAAAAAGGAGAAGCTAGTAAAGGAGACTTGTCAAATTTCCCATGTACAAATTTCAGTTGCATATTGATTAAGAAGAAGAGGAATTCTTCAGTTGTATTATCTTGGCTTTCATTAATTTTAATTCATTCAATTTCATTTTTCCCCTATACATCCACATGACTGATCAATTAGAAATTGGTGAGACTCCCGCAGTTATGCGAGATTCACTAGTGCGTTTCCGTCGTGGTAATTCTGAGCCGGTCTCCTCCTGGCAGGACTCTGTGACAACAGGAGACATTTAGATGGTGCCATTATAACTTCCCCATATCTGGAGTTGTTCCCTGTGCAACTGTTTGTGTGTATGTGTGTGTGGTGGTGTGGCAGTCTGGTAACAAGGATAGGGCATATATGACACCAACAGTCTTTCTTGAAATAGAGTGCCTTTTGTCAGTCTGGAGCTGATTCTGGGCACAGGAAGAGATAATCCAGTTGCGTCAGAAACCTAGCCTCCCTTTTACAGCACACCAAGAGGAAATGTGTGAGTGGAAGATCTATACAGGAAAAAAAGACACCAGATAAAAAAGTCAATTAAAATGCCTCAATTATGAACTAAAAGTGACAGAGCTTTCTCACAGTCTCACTTAGACAGTAGGTTGTCAGTTTCTATGCAGGATTTTCTTTCTTTAGACTGGATGACACTTCATGATGCTATCAACAGATATAAGAATAATTGTGTCAGACAAGGCACATGAGTGTCATCTACATATGCACATTTGTAAGAATTTCCTGAGGATGGGAGGACTGCAGCTTCCTGAAAAAGTTGTATAATCCAACTAATTGGCTGTAAAGCTTCAAAATCCTTGCTGATGTCCTTGATTCATCAGTATAACGTGTACAGCATGTAAGAGGATTTTAAGAAGGTGTTCGTGTCATAGAAGATTTGCAGACTGCAGTACTGGAGCGATAACACTATTAGTTGCACAAAATCGCCTTTTGTCTGTGACATTGGTGGAGACAGTGGAAAACGTGTAGCCCTGCAAAATTTTAGTCTTCAGCACAGAAAGACAAAACAATTAAACAAAAATATACATACAGACTTCTTAGTAAGAAAAGCTCATCTTTTGTCTCATTCTTTAGAGTGAAGACCTCTGCTCCATAGTTAGTCACTGAATTGCATCCACTGCTGTGTGATTGATAGGTTGAGTTGAGGGTCTGTTATTTTTTTCCTGTACAGAAAGTTTGAGACTCTGAGCCAAATACTTTGGTATGCATTGGAGTCTTGTTTAAAATTGGAAACCCATTTGTCAAGTGTGTTAATCTGGACATTGCTTTAACTCAGTTGGGCACGATATTAAATGTTTCAAACAATATGCAGTCTTTTCAAAGTTAGCATAGTAAGCCTTCCGCTTGGGACAGTTCTTCATGAGCTTTTTGTGCAAACCCAGGATCTGGTGATATCTTAAGTTGTGGTTTTACATTTTTATGGTGTCTTAGTAGAGCTCAAGGTGTGATCGGGCCAAATACTCCTCGGGGTGAGAGCTCCTTTCTGCAAGACAAGTCCACAGAGGCCAGTCTGTTTGAAGAGTGGCTTCAAAATTACCACCTTGTCGACTTGGTGCATGTCTCTCCAAGAAAGAGGAACTAATGCCACTGGGAAGTCTGTTATCAGAATTGAAGACATACAAAAACCTTATTGCCTTATTGGCCTCACTCACTTGAAGGCTTCATGAGGCCAGCCTCTGCTACTTAACACTTCTAAGCTGAATCTTATACCCCAGAGATGTTCTAATTAAGTAGCTTTCCCTGTTAAATGTATCTCTTATTACACGTAGTTCTGCCAAACAAGATTTTGAAATAGCTAACTGTAAAGAGTAGAGAGACAGGATTTTAGGGCTTCACAAATAATTTTGATGGTTTTGGAGCAGCAGCTTAATTCATTATTTAAAAGCATTATTTTTTCCTAATTATTTCAATGGGGTTTTTTTATCATGTTCTCTTCAGCAAATTGACTACTTGGTGAGCCAGTACAACACAACTAAGGATAAAGCACTTTCTGACCTAAATAGTAAGTACTTTGATTTAAAGTGGGTTAGCCATGTGTATTTAAAGACTTCAGTAAGATGTTGTAAATAGCTTATAATACAAAGTGAAACTTTATGCAAAATTGCTGTTCTCAGTTAAGTGGGACTAAAACCCCAAATTCTTTTTATGTACAATGTCTTAGAGCTGGTGTGATGCATATTATGTCCTGAAACAAAAGTACTTTATTGAATTGCTTATAAAGTAAGTCAGGTTAGTATCTTCCTTAGTATAGTTCACTAACCACTAATGCTTCATGCTCTTTTTTTTTTTTTAAATATTGTCAGTTTTTAACTGTGGAGCCAAATGTCAAGCTGTTTTAATGGTTCCAGTGAGTGAGATCCTTGTAGTTATTTTGGTGTTGTACCTTTGTCCTCTACCCAGCTAGTTCATGTATAAGCTTCTCTTCATGCTAAAGCTGCTTAATGTATTTGCCATTTCAGAATGAGCAGTTGAAGAGCAAGAGATACAACTTGAAATACAACTGCTGCACTTTCCCCTTCAGCAGAGTTGCTGTACGAGGCATCACCTTTTAAAGCTCTCAGTAAATGAAAACCGAACTACTGATTTTTGGTTTTGCATTTTATTTAAGTGTCACTTTGCAAATGTGGTGATAATAGAACAGACTGACGTCTTCAGTGCAGATTAGAATTCAAGACGTGTTGTTAGCAGGTGTTAACAGATGTGCACAGGTCTCCATTCGGACAGAAATGGATACCAACATCGATTTTAAACAGGGTTATTGCTGCCATCAAACACCACAGCTGTGGCAGCGTGCCACTTCTCATGAGTGGGCTCATCGTGCCCGGAACCTGCGCTTCTGTCTAGGTTAAACTACCTTGAAAGGATACTTTTTCATCCAGACAGCTGGTTTAAAACACACTCAGTGTAGTTGCAAAAGTGGCAGTCATCTCATCACTTAATTCCGGACAGCAACAGTGGTCTTAAAAATTATGTCATAGTAATAATAATAATAGTTAATAATAATTGGACATCTGCTTTTCAAATAATAGCTCATAGCTTCCCAGGCACTTCAAACTGAAATTTCAGATTAAATATTGATTTGGACTCAATGCCAGTTTCGTATGTTACTTAATGGGAACCTGTCTCGATTCTGTGATGAGAGTGCTCACCAGTAAATAAAGATATCTTTTATTTTCTTGCAGTACCAGAAGTAAGAGTTTGCACCTGGGGACAAATGGACGTTATTCTGAGGGAACCAACAGTAGCATAAACCTCAAGAGAAATGTAGATTAGTTCAGTTTGCACACCCTAAGGAAATGCTGAATAATGTGTTGTGCTTGATAAAAATTCCCATCCTAAGCCAGACATGACAGTACTGACAGGAATGGATGCCTCTGTGTTGCCATCTCATCAGAAGCAAAACACTCAAAAAGCTGTTTACTGTGATCTGACAATGGACAGCATAGGGTTAGCATGAAGCAATGCTGCAAACATTGGTGCTGAATGTGCTGCCTGAGGGCAGCAGGAACTGGAGACGTGTTCATAACATACTTTAGGGGTTTCAACAGAGTTGGCTGGCAGGTCTGGGTTATGGGGGACCTCGACATTGCTGGATACATGAAGAACAGGTCAATGCATTGTTAGTTTCTCTTGCATTGAGAAGATGGTTCCTAGTGAAAGAGTATGACATGAAGTTCCTGTTCAGATGTTGGACCTCTAAGATTATGGGAAGAAACATCTCTTTCCAGAAAAAGCAGTAAAGGCAATGAAATGTGTGTTCTGTAGTCTGAAATGGTCAAATTTCTTCACCAGCACTTTACCATAGAGGTGAATATTCTCCACCATTTGTTTTACTGCTTTCATTTATAGGACTACAGCTAGCTAAAGGAGAACTGTCTTCCTGCGTTATCGTCTGTCAACAAATTTCTGACTGTCAGGCTTTATAAAAATTCTAATAATACTTCAAGTAGCAGTCTGATAGCATTTATGCTAAGATGTATTTTGGACTGAACTAGTTCAAACTAGATGGGGTTTTTATTTCTTTAGATGTTGGATCTTTGCTTGGAAGTAGAGTTCAAGAACAGCTGGGAAAAGAAGTGCGTCCCGCGCTTGATGCAGCTCTAACAATGGCAGGAGGTAAGGATGTGCGATGTGCCATGGTAAGGCAGGCATCACCTCTCTAGTGCACAGCATGGGATGGCTTTATACAGTCTTATGATTCAGTTTAATAGCTTCCTACATGTTTCTTTTAAATTGAGGATTTTGTGCGTTTTAAAGTTTCTAAATAGAATTAAAAATTAAATCAAAATTTATGTGCTGTTACTGAGGAGAAATGCAATCTGAATTCCCTGTTCCAGGTGGTTGTCCGTTTCCATTCTATATGAGGGGACTGGGAAAACTGCTTTAAGAGCTGTTTGCAGGTCTGTGCAGCTAGTCTTTGACAGTCAGGGAATGAACATACAATGGCCCAATCTTATAGACTGCCAAGAATATTAGGAGAGCACTAACCAACATTTCTTCACTGTATCTTTGAGTTTAGCATTGCTTATGCTTAGTTCTTCTGCCTTTTAGAGAAAATACTCCGTTACTGTTATTTCTATGTAAGGCTTTTTTCTCAGGAGTGAGGTACGGCTTGTAGAGCGAAGGGAAAGGCGTCCATGAGGTTGAGTCACTTTGGGTTTTTTACCCATTAGTTCTTTCTCATTCACTCGTCATCATTCTCCTTTTTTTGCTTTATTTCTCTTATTTGTCTGAAGTCAAAGTGGAAAGGGCTATCAAAGGTAAAAATACGATAAAACCTTGTGTTGTGTGAAGTGCACTTTATTTTTGTCATGTGTGATTTTAGTTGTATCTGTGTGGTGGTTTTTTTTTTCTCATGTCTATTAATCACATGTTCAGTGTTTTGTCGTTTTGTTTTTGGGGTTTACATTTTGAAATGTAAAGGCAGACAGTGTCGAACATTCATTGATGCTTGCTGATGCTCCATGATCTTTTCCCCTTTCATCTTGCAGCTACGTAGTGTATGAGTTGCATTACATGCAAAATACTGCCCATACTGTTTTGTGTATGTAGGATTTACTTTAGCCTCTCACAAGCACGTGTTAAAGTTCTTTACCGAAACCACTGAGTGAGAAGAGGTAGGGAAAGGGTAGAAAAGAGTTATCTGGGAACTGGACAGAGTCTCAGTGAAAGATCTAGCCTGAGCACATTAATATGTTAGTAGGAAAAAATATATGATGCATTTTTATGTACAAGAAATACATAATCTGTGCTAGAATGTTGTAGAGGGAGGCAGAGTTCTTTTGAGCAATGTTGTTAAGAACACGATAGCGGTTACGCATGTGTATCTTCTCTTCATGTCCCTACCCTGTTTTTTTGACTAAAGCTTTTTATAAAAACTTCACGTCCTTACAGCCATTAGAGAAACAAAGGAAGCACTGGAAAATGTAAGCGTGTCTGTAGAGGTTTTGCAGGAGGGAACAGAGAAGCTTCACGCAAACTTGACAGACGTTACAATGCACCTAAGCAACACTCTCAGTGATTCTGCATGCTCTGCGTCTCATGCTGCATCAACTTGCAATGTCATCAGGAATTCATTACATCAACTGAGCATCAATGCCAATTTTAGTGGGGTAGGAGAATATCGTTTGAACTCTTAGTGTGATTGACTTGAAGAAGCCTGATAGTATCTCTGCAGCTTAATGTCTTGGTGTGTGCTGTCACTTGTCAGATAAGGCACTTTCCTTTATTCTTTATTTCTGGATAATTCCAGTCACTCTTCTCATCTTCTGTGTAGATGAGGCTAAAATATGTGTCAAGCAGCTACATTAAAATGCTGCTCTGGGCAGCTGTGTCCTCCCAAAGTGCTGAGATTAAGCTTTGCTTTTGTACAGCAAAGGTTTAATGAGTGTGCTAGAAAGATTCTACTACAAATCGTCTTTCTAGTTTGCTTGCCCACTCTCCTACCTTTGAAATATTTAGTAAATAAACAAGACTGCTACTGTGATGTGACTGAGTAATGCTTTTTTTGCTTTCTAGTTGCCAGGAGTGAGCACACAGCTTGCCAAAGTCAATGATGTCCTTAAAATAGACCTTTCTAGTCTGGTTCAAAAGGTACGTTTCTTGTTAGGCTTTTGAACTGTTAATGTATGAACTTGGATACTTGCATATAATTTGTTTTCCTTTGGTTTTCTCAAGCATAGTTCTCTTTGTCCTGCCTTGTAGTGGATATCTCTCATTATTCCATTGTTTGGCCTGTTTGAAAGTGTGAATATAATGCTTTATTATCCTGAGGATACTAAAGATCAAAAATGTGTTGCTGATTGTTGCTTTAAAGAAAATCCCTAAAATCCAGTAAGGCAGAAATGTAGATCTAAACTGATGCTCTAGTAATTGGTTGCATTGCATTCCAGCTATTTTGAAACGCGTCTTTCAAACGGTGTATTTGATGTTAAACCTGGTGCAGCTGACCAAATATAATCACTATTCATATTTTTTGCAAAACTCTCCATAAAACACCTATTAAACAGCTTAGTTTGAGCAGTTTAAAAATCTAGCAATTTGCAAACCTTTGTTAAGAATAGAAGATACTTTCTGAAGCTAAAGGCTGTGTGTAGGGTGGCTTTGCCCCTTGCCTACTGCTAAAGGGATGAGGCTGCCAGGAGTAAGACTTGACGCATCCACTGCAGTAGCTTCTCCGGTGTGTCCAGTTGAGGTCGGTCCCGTTGGTATAGACCCTTTCTTTACCGACCCCGCTGAAGAAAGCTTTGAAGAGTCTCCAGGGGCAACTGAATTTCATTGGTTGTAACATTTATTTCATGTTAAGAAGGTGTAGACTCGCAAAGAGAAGGTCTGACTGGTACACAGTTACTCCTTCCTCTTAGTGAGTCTTCCTGTGTGCGTACTCAGTTTTATGTGATGTAGATCTGACAGACAACACTGTTATAAAGTTGGAGCTGATTGTGACGGGTGCAGGGTATACTTACATACAAGGTTTTGTTTTTGTCCAAGGAGATCCCTGGAAAGCAAACTGAATATGGAATATACTTGAGTTCCTGTTTTGCTTTGACCTCTTCTAATGTGCAGTGATAGAAATATGGTTTTATGTAGTATTACCGTGTACCGTTGTACTTATGTTACTTTTATTCCTTGTATAAAAGGGAAAAAAAAGCAAGGATTTGGCAATGAGAAATTACTATAATTTTTCCAAATTTTATTCTTAGGGTTATGCAGCATTTAATGATACTCCAGACTTAGTGGTGAATCAAACCAGGAACGTTTTGTCAGGTGAGGACATAGTATGTTTTTCACTTGAATCATTTAATGGCGATGTTTTTATTAATGATACGTTTTCTGGGCCAAGTATTGGTAAAAATGGAAATGTAAAACGTCACTTTTTCTCTTAATTTGATGCCACAAAAAGCCATAGAGGGCAACTGCGTCTTAATGAGGACCCAAAATTAAATCTGAAAATAGACTATGTTGTATTTTACGGAGTTTTATTTGTTAACTGCTGAAGTAATGAGAAATCTTGGGATCTCAGGTGCACACTCACACCTCATTTGGTTGAAAAGCTAATTTTTCTAGACCGATGTGTCTGATATATCTAGGAGTGCCTGTTTCTGTATTAAAATGTAGTGAATGGTGAAGAGAAGGTAAAAATAACACCTTTAAGGCTGATTTTCATTCTGTCTGATGTTTTATTCCTTGAACTTCACACTGCTACTCCTTGACAATACCTGAACACTTGCTGTTTGAATAAAATGTAGTATAGTGTATGTATACTAATCTGTTTTAATTTTTGTTCTTGCCTTGTGGACCTGTGCTGCATATATAAACAGCTGTTCCTTGTAAGTTTGTTTGTTTGGTTTGGGGCTTGTGGTTTTTGGTTTGTTTTTTTTAAAACTCCCCTCCTAGGCAAAATGAAAGTCAGTACATGTACCTGTGTAGCAAACCAGGGGAACTTGCATTAAATGAGTCAGTGTTCTGAAACAAATGCTTTTTATTAGGAGATCTAGCGTAGATTTACTCATTTTTGGCACCTGCTGATCTACAACACAGACAAGCCATCTCGTCTACTTAACAGTTTTTGGAGTTCTGTCTTCATAAAAACTACATTTTGAGTTACAAAGCAAACTTTTAAAAACCAGGTTTACTAGAAAAGAAATCACATTTAGTTGTAAACATCTAGAAGAATGTTCTGGTACCTGATAGAATTTAGAAGAGTAAACAACAAAACAAACATCCAAAATGTCATCTGGTTGTTTGGTAAGGAGGATGATTTCCTATCAACAAAAAGAAACGTCACTACACATCCTAGTGTTACAAGTATGTGCCAAGTTGAAAGAAGAGCAGTAGTAAACTGCATTTCATAAATAGATTATATGTAGTTAGTTAATTATGTCTTTGTGTGTCTAAATAGTGTGCATCTAAACTGTAAGTATAGGGTAGCAAGATGCCCATAATTTGAGAGAAGAGAAATGGCTTAATTGATCATTATCTCAAGTGTGTTGCTAACTAATTGGAATTAATTTATTTAAACAATATTTTTCAATAAGATTGAAAATGACTAGTATAGATTCTCAGTAGAGGCAATCTAATTTCTCTCACAGTGTTGTACTCTGAAGTGATGAATTTGTTGATCTGCTCCTTTGCAAACCTAGTGACTAATTGTCTTTCGCAGTGGTACTGTTTGCGATATTGCATGAAAAGCAAGATTTGAGGTGGCTAGATACAATGCGACACATTCATGATAAGAAAAGGAAATAACTCTGGCTCGACGTCTACGTCTTGCATCATTAAACTGAATGCTAAAAATAAAGTGTGCATTTTAAAATGCCATTGTGTTACTTCAACATTAAGTGGTTTTGGTACATGCTTGTCTCTTCCTCACACTTCATCGTTTTGTTGTTAACTGTGACAAATGGCTTAATAGTATTTAATAAAATAACATGTAGGGTAAATGTCTGTGAATCTGTAACAGTGCAATATATTTATTCTTTTAGATATCAAAAGCGTGCTGGAATCCATCGGTTCAAATATCACTACCTTTGCAAAAATGCTCCCTGTGCAGGAGATTTTAGCAGATTTGATGATATATCTTACACAGAGTGAAGCATACGTCCAAGATTACTTTCCTGTAGTGGAGCAGTATGATTTCTACAGGTGTGTATGGGAAATAAGGCAGGAGTAAAGAGCTGGCTGTTCTTAATTCTTTGGAATATTTCAGTATTTTCTGAAAGTAATCTATTAGTGATGGACCAAAGATGCAATTGTTTGTTACTGGTGTTTTGATAAAGGACAAAGTTAACACTAATTCGCAACTGGGTGCTGTTCCACTACAGAGCAAGAGATCTCTAAAGCCTTAAGGCCTTTTTCAGGAAGGATAGACACTTGTGTCAAAGGTGTAATGCATAAAGGGATGGATTGTTTCACGCTGCCAGGGCTTGTTTTTGCTGAATTACAGGCAAGTTGTGAGAGCATTGGACTAGAGAGGCCTTGAGGCCAATCCCTTTTTATTGCAGCCTTCCTAGAGGAGGCTTTCTAGAGGAGGAGTAGGACCTCTGCTTGTGAATCTTTGCACACCCAGTACTTGTGAATGCATGGGTTGTTTGTAACTTAAGAAGTTAGTCTTCTTGCTTGAGATTTGTGTGACCCCTGTGACTTGAGTAATAATCTCATATTTTTGAAGCATAGAGCTTTTCACACTGTTTATATTTCTCCAGGTTTAGGCATTTCATCTTCAAACTCAAGTTCTCACTACATTGTGACACTGTAGCTGATAGCACAATCAATAACAGCTTCTGTCGTTATGTCCTAGTCACTTTCACTGCTACATATTAAGAGTGCAGGTGGCTTTAATGCCATGTTAAATGCAAGTGAGGAGAAGACAATTTTAAGAGCCTTACCCTTGTTCCATTCTTTATCTGTCAGTTTCCACAGTGAGCTTTAATCCGTGTGGTTAACCAGGGAACTACTAGGCAGACTGAATAGGAAGAAGAAAGCCTATAAGTCATGGAAGGAGGGAATGGCCACTTGGGGTGATTACAAGGCTCTAGTGAGGGAATGTAGGGATGCAACTAGAAAAGCCAAGNCTGGAGAGAGTTCAGCGTAGGGCAACAAAGATGATAAGAGAGGTGGAACACCTCCCTTATGAGGAGAGGTTGAGGGAGCTGGGTCTCTTTAGCTTGGAGAAGAGGAGACTGAGGGGTGACCTCATTAATGTCTACAAATATGTGAGGGGTGGGTGTCAGGAGGATGGCACTGGGCTGTTCTCGGTGTCATGTAGTGATAGGACAAGGGGCAATGGTTGTAAGCTGGAACATAGGAGGTTCCACATCAACCTGAGAAGGAACTTCTTCACAGTGAGGGTGACGGAGCACTGGAACAGGCTGCCCAGGGGGGTTGTGGAGTCTCCTTCTCTGGAGATGTTCAAGACCCGACTGGACAGGTTCCTGTGCAACTTGGTCTAGGTGATCCTGCTGTTGCAGGCGGATTGGACTAGATGATCTTTTGAGGTCCCTTCCGATCCGTAATGATTCTATGATTCTATGACAAATTTATCAATCTTTTCTTTCCGGCTGAGATTGCATTTAAAGAGATGTATTGCTTCATTCTACTACAGTATCCCCTGTTAATCTTGCAATTAGATTCAAAAGTAGAGAAACATCTCATGTGCATGACACTTAAATACCTGTTCTTGGGTATTTAAACCTAACTATGTCTGCTTCTGTGCAGTCCGCCTGAATTAACCGGGGTTGGGAACACCTTGTTCCTGTGTTTGCTCTCCATCCCTTCAGTAGTGGCTGTGTATAGGATCCAACGATGATTATGTTTTGGCCCAGAGCACATGCTAGTGTAGGGAAGCATGTTTTCTCATGCTCAAAGAGAGCTAGTATTACCTGGTGTATTCTGAGGATCTTCAGCACGTTCTTTGCATGCTGACAATAAAGCACTTTGGCTTTTATTCCCTAGATGGCTGGGTTGTCTCATTCTGTGCTGCATGGTGGTCCTGATTCTGGTCTTTTACTATCTTGGATTGCTGTGTGGCACCTGCGGTTATGATAAACACGCTTCTCCAACAACCAGAGGCTGCATCTCCAACACTGGAGGAAACTTCCTTATGGCGTAAGTTACGCTTAGTGGTGGCAAATAGAATGAAGATATCTGTAGAAGTTTGGTTTTATTGCTTTTGAAGGACATGTATATGAGAAGAATTTGGTTTTTTACATGTACATATGTGCTAAAACAAAATTGATCTCTCATAATTCCACTGGGGGACTGGGGAATTTTGAGTGACTCTTTGAGGTTCATAACTCAAGGATCAAACCTCTTGATCTACAATTTTAAGATGACTGCCTTACCTACTGAATACTTGTGTAAGCTGATTTGGAAACTGCAAAAACTGGGAAAAGGTAACTGAAACTATAAAGAGAGTTCATAGCTTTTAAGTACAGCCATATGAGGAGGCAGGAAACACATGAGTTTTTCAGAGTAATTTAGGAGGTTTAGGGTTGTTCTCAGAAATTCCGAATAGTAGTTTAACATCACTTCTGAAGATGCAAAAGAAGACTGCATCTGAATTCACTTCTCTTCAGAAGAGTTTTAGACAGAATTTTAAAAATAAAATTATAGTTTTCTGCATCTTAATTCTTCTAATGGTTTGTATACCAATGCAAATGTAGGCATGTAGATGCAGTTTAGTTGAAGACTTTATAGGAATGACATATAAGTTTCAGGAGGCAAGAACGTGTTTGGAAAACTAAAATATTTCAGCCACCTGTCTCTGACATAGTTGCTGTTGGCTTTCCTGTTGCCCCAAGTATATATACTTTGTTCTTAGAAATAAGTAAGTTTTTTACTTCTTTTTTCAGTGGCGTTGGATTCAGTTTTCTGTTCTCCTGGGTGCTGATGATCGTAGTGTTGCTCACTTTTATCACAGGTGGAAATGTGGAAAAACTGGTCTGTGAGCCCTTTGAAGATAAAACTTTATTCAAGGTGAAGTTATTCAAGTTACTAAACAATGAATCTCGGTTGTTTTGTCAGTTATGTATGGTGTACCTTTTTTTTTTTTAAGTGAGTTTGGATGTGGTCTAATTCTCCTCTTACACACCACGTAGAGACATTCATCCTTCCTTGGTTTAATGTGCTTTGCAGTGTATAGACTGCCTGCCTGTCTTCCTTTGGAGATAAGTTTTTCTGTGATTCAGCATTTCTTGGTGACAGAGAGCTTTAATGTTAGCTTTCTGCACCAGGGAGATTGACTTAGCTGTTTTGCTTCTATTTCCACTAATGGATGCTGAGTTTAGATGTGGATGTGTGTCAAAAGATTGCATATTAATAGATTCATGAATTAAAAACTCAGAATTACCGTAACATTACTGAATTTTCTCTTCTAGGTTTTGGATACGCCTTACTTACTAAATCAACACTGGAAAAACTATCTTTCAGGCATTCTTTTTAAAAATCCAGATATTAACTTGACTTTTGAAAAAGTGTACAGGTATGAAAGTTATGGTCAAGATTTAACTCAATGTATGCGTATTGTTGTTATGGTATCTTCCATGCCTCATATTTCAAGCACATGCAAAATAATCAGTCTCTTAACACTTGGCCTTCAAGGTGTTTTGATGCATGTATTTTTCTTTTTATAGTGATTGCAAGGAAAACAAAGGAATTTATGCTTCCCTTCACCTAGAGCACATCTTTAATATCAATGAATTTCTAAATATTAGTATGGTAAGTAAAGCACGAATGACTGCATAATTGATTTTGAAGGCTGGAAATATGTTTGCTCTTAAACACAGTACAGTCTAAAGACACTTAGAGGAATCTCTTCCAGTCCTGTGGCCAATCCAGTGGATAGTATCTCTCCTGGCCATAGCTGAGGTAGTTGGGAATTGTGTAGCTTTCCTTGATAATGGACAGGGGTAGAACTTTGTGGGGCTTTTTAAAGGTAGCATAAGGTAATTCTTTTTTTTATCTCAGACTGCTCTTAGGAGGGACTAACAGCTATTCAGAAAAGCCTGCTTAAGATCTAATGAAAGGCAAGTGATTCACTGCTATTATATAAGATATAATGAAAGGCTGCACTGCCATTCAGCAGGACTTGGACAGGCTGGAGAGCTGGGCAGGCAGTAATTTAATAAAATATAAGAAGGGCAAGTGTAGAGTCTTGCATCTGGGAAGGAACAACTCCAGGTACCAGAATAGTCTGGCGACTGACCTGTTGGAGAGCAGTGTAGGAGAAAGGGACCTGGGGGTCCTGGTGGACAGCAAGGATGACCATGAGCCAGCAATGTGCTCTTGTGGCCAAGAGGGCCAACAGCATCCTGGGTTGGATCAGAAGGGGGCTGGTTAGCAGATCAAGAGAGGTTCTTCTCCCCCTCTGCTTTGCCCTGGTGAGACCACATCTGGAGTATTGTGTCCAGTTGTGGGCTCCTCAGTTCAAGAGGGATGTGGAGCTTCTGGAGAGAGTTCAGCGCAGGGCAACGAAGATGATAAAGGAGGTGGAGCACCTCCCTTCCGAGGAGAGGCTGAGGGAGCTGGGTCTCTTGAGCTTGGAGAAGAGGAGACTGTGGGGTGACCTCATTAATG
>VXBP01009347.1:101849-145041 GCA_013400115.1 Rhinopomastus cyanomelas | reverse complement strand
CAGGCTCTTTTCACTTACTCCCTGTGATAGGACAAGGAGCAATGGGTGTAAGTTGCAGCAGAGGAGGTTCCGCCTCAACACAAGGGGGAACTTCTTTACTGTGAGGGTCACGGAGCACTGGAACAGACTCCCCAGGGAGGTCGTGGAGTCTCCTTCTCTGGGGACTTTCAAGGCCGCCTGGATGCGTTCCTCTGTGATCTGTGTTAGATAGTTTTGTCCTGCTCTGGCAGGGGGGTTGGACTCGATGATCTCTTGGGTCCCTTCCAACCCCTAACATCCTATGATCCTATGATCTAGTGATAGGACGAGGGGCAATTGGTGTAAGCTGGAACATAGGAGGTTCCATATGAATGTGACAAGGAACTTCTTCACGGTGAGGGTGACGGAGCACTGGAACAGGCTGCCCAGGGAGGTTGTGGGGTCTCTTTCACAGGAGATGTTTAAAACTCGCCTGGATGTGTTCCTGTGTGGCTTGGTCTAGGTGATCCTGCTGTGTCAGGGGGATTGGACTAGATGATCTTTCGAGGTCACTTCCAATCCATGATGTTCTGTGATTCTGTGAGACATTGGGTAGGTTGAAACATGGTATGGCTAGACTATGTGGATGCTTCAGGGAAGAAAATTACCTGGTGGATTCTATCAAAATCATTGTAATTAAGCTGATGTAAACAAATGTTGACGTTTACCTTTTCATGGAAGTGGTAAGCCAGCAGATAAACCAGTATATGCACTTGGTATAAACTACAATGTACTTTTGTGCTTTATCCTGTTTCCTTCTCAGTATACAGAAGATGTAGCACTTAAAATTGAACACATTCAGATAAATCTCAGCAAAATCATTCTGCTGGATGATATTGGGAAGGAGAATCTCCTGAATTTCAGCTCTTCAGGAATTGAAGGGATAAACTTTGCAGCGTATTTGACAGAGGTGAGATTATAGCAAACTAGAGACATGATGGGGACAAAGCACAAGATGAAATGTTTCTTTAATGGTGGGTGTAACAGAGAAAAAATCTGCTGTTGTGCAAAAGCGTTAGTTTTGAAGAATCACAAAACTTTTGGAGCAAAAGCACCTCAGACGTTAGGTCATAAAAATAAACATTTAATGAAATAAAGGCTAGACAAAGGAGTTGGTGAGGTTAAGTGCAAATATTCTGCAAGTGCACAACAGCATAATCTCTTCTTTTGTCTACTGTCCGCATCTTGTTTCAGATCAATAAAAGTGTTACCAAGGTTGATCTTCTGTCATTTGCTAATGACTTAGAAGCAAGAGCAGACCAGCTGGTAAGTTTCATTCATGAACACAATACTGCAGAAAGTGTGCTGTTCATACGCTGTGTGTAAACGCAGTGCCGCGTATTTAAGCTTCTTGTGGGAAAATTCTTATATTCAAGTGCTTTTATACATGGTGCACTGGAAGACTTTGGAAGAACAGTGTTTCGTATTAGGTGTATTTTAAATGTCACTGATTATTGACCTTTGTATGTTAGCTATACAAGTTTTGCTTTGGAAGTGTGATTTCCTAAGTTCTTACAATTTCTTAAGAAATGAGGGAAGTACTCTTACACATTTGATGAAGTATAACAAGGGTAAGTGTCGAATCTTGCATCTGGGCAAGAACAACCCCAGGTACCAGTACAGGCTGGGGACTGAGCTTTTGAAAACTAGTTTAGGAGAAAGGGACCTGGGGGTCCTGGTGGACAGCAAGGATGACCGTGAGCCAGCAATGCGCTCTTGTGGCCAGGAGGGCCAACAGCATCCTGGGGTGGATCAGAACTGGGGTTGGTTAGCAGATCAAGAGAGGTTCTTCTCCCCTCTGCTCTGCTCTAGTGAGACCACACCTGGAGTATTGTGTCCAGTTCTGGGCCCTTCAGTTCAAGAGGAATGTGGAGCTGATGGAGGGAATCCAGCATAGGGCAATGAGGATGATGGAGGTGGAGCACCTCCCTTCTGAGGAGAGGCTGAGGGAGCTGGGTCTCTTGAGCTTAGAGAAGAGGATACTGTGGGGTGACCTCATTAATGTCTATAAATATGTGAGGGGTGGGTGTCGGGAGGATGGAGCCAGGCTCTTCTCAGTGTCATCTAGTGATAGGACGAGGGGAATGGTTGTAAGCTAGAACATAGAAGTTTCCACATCAACATGAGAAGGAACTTCTTCCCAGTGAGGGTGACGGAGCACTGGAACAGGCTGCCCAGGGTGGTTGTGGAGTCTCCTTCTCTGGAGATGTTTAAGACTTGCTTGGATGTGACTTGGTCTAGGTGATCCTGCTGTGGCAGGGGGATTGGACTGGATAATCTTTCAAGGTCCCTTCCAATCCCTTATGATTCTATGATTTCCTTGTTAAGCTATCTACGTTTTCAGGTTCCTGTTTGAAAAAAGATGTATTAGTTCATGATGGAAAACATGATTTGAATTAGTTCTCTTTAATGAGCAAAAGATTTTGCAGTTAGCAATGAAGTGCATACTATGGGAGCAAATAAGGGCCCTAGGGAGAGTTGGGCCTCGCTGTGGAGGGGGAATGCGCAAAAAGAGATCCTGTTTGCTCTGAATGGCTTTTGGAATCCACATGGACAACAGGCAGAGGATATAGCTACAGCACTGCGGGCAGATGAATCTGCAGAGTGGCACAGCTGTGCTAACAGACAGCAGATATTCAGCTGATGTTTGTATGCATGTCAGGGTCACTTTATAGTTCCTTTTCAAAATGAGTTGTGGTTTGGGCACTGGCCCAAAACAGATGCCCACATTGTGATGTAGGAGAAAGAGTTAAGCTGTACATGTTGACATCACTTGGATCACTAAGAGGCAAAGAGTGAGACTGTGCTACTTAGTTTTTCATCTGTCCCTCCTTCAAGGAGAGGAGGGCACCAGTAGGGGCTCCTGGTGTATGTGTTTCTGCTGTTGGCGTTACTTGATCACTCACATTGTGTTCACATCCTGAAGCTGCTTGGTGATCACAAGTGAGCACTTCACAAAGCCTTACTACACCTCCAGAACAGTGAGCTGCGCGTACTCGCTGTGTGTGCGAGGTGTGTGCAGTGAGCCAAGTGGTTTTGCCACCTGAAGGAAATGGAGAGGCAATGCATTTCTGGGAGTAAAATCAGGTTTTACCATTTCTTGCAGCGCACGTGCGCTCCAGCTAGGCATTCAGACTTCAAACCGAGGTACGAACTGGTGTCTTCTGTCTGAAAGGCATGAGCTGCAAAAATTAAAAATATCCTTCACGGATGTCTTTTCAAGTTACTGTCTGAATTTAAGCTTCCATGCCCCTCAGAAAGCAAGTTGTGCCTCAGGGTTGTGTCCACAGTGCCAAAGCAAATACACGTGGCTGGGAGATGCTCATCCCAGCTGGGGTGCCGTGCTGCAGTTTTTGAGATGAAGTCTGACTTGTGGCAAGTAAGAGGAGGTGCTCCATCTTCTGTATTTAAAATTACTTTGTGCACCATATGCTAATTCTTTTCAGTCAAAAGACGTAGCTGACAATGTTTTAGCTAGAAAAAGCAGTATGATCTAGCTGGTTGGGTTGTTGAGGTTTGAATTGTTAATGACTTTTCCCTTCCTTGTGTTGAGAAGTTCAGTATGCTATATCCTGTTGATGGCATCAGCTGTTCTGCAGCAAATGGGTATAATGTACAACTTTCATTGGTTTTTACCTTTGTTGGAAAGTTTTGAGACCACTGAACAACACTGCATAAATTGCATCTTTTGCAGCCAAAAGGAGCACTGGAAAATGCTTTAAAAGGACACGCAAACAACATTCGAATGATTCATAACCAGCAAGTCGTTCCGCTAGAGCAAGCTATGGTAAAATATTAAAGGAATATTAAAACGTATTTGTAGAAAATATAAATCTTTAAATCTCTTATACAATTTAAAGAGCTGGTCTTTTGCTCTTAAGCACAGATTATGTCATTGAAGAGTAATTTGGTTGAAGTACGTGTTTAATCAATAGTTTTCCTCTTTACAATACTGCTACTTTATAGTACTGCCTGACATCACAACCTCGTTCTTCATTTTTTCTGTACCTGCCGTGATTATATAAGAGTAAAAGAGGGAGGCAGGAAGACCTTGACAAAGGTCTGACCCAAATCCACTCATTTTCTTTTTTTGCTTACCATTTTCCTTTGGTAAGAAAACCATTTATCACTTTCAAACTGTATTTCTTGGAGTTAGCAATTGTCCATTAATATTGGAATTGGAAACTCCTGATATTTAAAACAAGCCTTTCTGCTGATGCTAGAAAAGATGTGAAAGGACTTCTTTTGCCTGATTTTGGCGGGCACTGGTGTGTGTAATATCAAGCTGTGAAGCATCTATGCAGAAGTGTTGCTTTTTTTCTACCTAACATGAAGATTTTTTTAGTGTTTCCTGATATCTGAGACAGTATTTCTGCCCTGTCAAAGCCCTCTTGCAGAAAAGCATTAGGTGTTCTGTGCCACTCTGAGTCTATGCTATTCATTCCTAATTAATTCCTAATTATTTTCATCTTTTTCTTTCTACAAAACTGACTGTCAAGAAATATGTTAAAGCTAGGGTAAGTGCTTTCTCTCTTCTGAAACTGCACAGTGTAGAAGTCTCTGAATGCTTGGCTCTGATTTTAACTGTTCTCTCTTCCCTCCTAATGAATCTTACTCGGTTTTTTAATACTAACTGCAGTTAAATCAGAAGTCTTTCAGTAGCACTGTTGGTGAAATATTAATTCATTGATTAAAACCACAATGTATTAGTTATAATGCAACATCTGTTACTATAAATAATGTTATATTAGAAACAAAGTAATCTACAGAACATAAAGCATGTGTATAATGTTAAAATAGGTGGGTTCTTACCTATAGTAACTAATTGAATCATCCCCTCTTCCCCACCCCTTCCTTCTGATAGAGCACTTTAAATCAAAGCATTAGATTACTGAAGAGGACATCATCTGAACTTATGGTAAGCTTTTATTTCTGGCTCCAGGAACATTTTTGTGTGTTAACTCCATTCACCATATATGCATATGCTTTTCTGCATTTAATTTATATATTTTTATTATCTGTGTATGTTTTCAGCGTAGCCTTTTTTATTTCTAGCTCTTAAGTTACTGGAAGAGATGTGCTGAGGTAGTTACAGAGATTTAGGTATCTGTTCTGGACGTGGAGCTGCTGGAGGGAATCCAGCATAGGGCGACGAAGATGATGAGGGAGGTGGAGCACCTCCCTTATGAGAAGAGGCTGAGGGAGCTGGGTGTCTTTAGCTTGGAGAAGAGGAGACTGAGGGGTGACCTCATTAATGTCTACGAATACGTGAAGGGTGGGTGTCAGGAGGATGGAGCCAGGCTCTTGTCAATGTCATCTAGTGATAGGACGAGGGGCAGTGGATGTAAGCTGGAACACAGAAGGTTCCACATCAACCTCAGAAGGAACTTGTTCCCAGTGAGGGTGACAGAGCACTGGAACAGGCTGCCCAGGGAGGTTGTGGAGTCTCCTTCTCTGGAGATGTTTAAGACTTGCTTGGATGTGTTCCTGTGTGGCTTGGTCTAGGTGATCCTGCTGTGGCAGGGGGATTGGACTAGATGATCTTTTGAGGTCCCTTCCAATCCCTTATGATTCTATGAGAAGGCATGGAATAATGTGTCAGAAATTGATGATGTTTGACTTTTTTGTATGTTTAAGAAATATACTTGATAAAAATAATACATAATAAGGTTAATAAGAAATATGCAGTTTCCCTACAGTTTCAGGATGTATGTACATTATACTTTGTGCTTGTTTCTTTGAGAGGCATTATGGGATTGCTAATACATTGAAGTGTCACAATCCTTTTGGATATCGGTTCGCATCCTATTGTAGAATCACACTCTGGTAATTAAGAATTACGTAGCATAAAGCCCACTGTTTGCCTATGCATTGTGTGTATCTGTAGTGTGTGTGCAACACTGAGGAAACTGTTCCTACACTTAAGGAAAGAAAAGAGTGGAAAGCTGATGTAGTGCATAAATTAGCTACACACGTTCCAAAGAAAGCTGCCGTTTGTGACCACTGATCCCCTGTCGTCTTAGCAGTGAGAGAATTTTGTCAGACGATTGTGAATCTCGGTTTTACCAGATTTTGGTAGGACAATGACTCTGGGTTATCAAGAGAAAATAGGTGCCTGACAACAGCTGTAGAGCCATTGTAACAGCCTGGAAAGGCTTCATTAAATGCTCTCTCTTTCTCTCCAGCTTAAGGTGAAAAATGTCATCAGTGCTGTTAATGCTGCCCAGCTTCTCATAAATAACAATGCTTCTCTAGTTATTGTCCAGGTAAGCTTTATTTGGCTAAAGTGCCTTAATTTATGGTGTCGTAAGTAGAGATCAGAGATAGACGTTCACTCCCTTCTGTCTGTTCCTAGGAGACAAAAAAGTACATGGATACCATAGTTGACTACTTTGAGCAGTATGTTGAGTGGGTCAAGGAGTCGGTAAGGTTCCTTTTTTGCATTGAGAGAAATGTGCTTAAAAATAGAAGCAGCTTCATAATAACAGTGTTACCTTCATAGCACGTGTTACCCTTTCTGTTTGTAAGATAGTTGTACTTACTATGAAGCAGAAAACTTGTGTTCTATGAGTAGTTTGTTGTGTTTAAAGTAGAATAGAAATGATGAGTTGTGCTGACTGGAATGAAATGCAGAATTAATTTTTCCAGGCCTAGCCTGCAGTCTGCCATTTGTGCTGATACTTCACTGAGCCTGACCCTGCTTGGTTCAAACTGATGTTATTAGCATCTTGTTTTAGTTTTCTTCCTTCAGCTGCAGCCTTCAGGAGAGTAAGCTGATGTTTCAAAGGTGTTCAGCTGATAGTGAGTCGCACTGGGATTTACTTTGAATTTGGATAGGGTGAGAAATAACAGTTTGGTAAACAGTATCTGTAACGTATCTGTGAGCAAGCTTTGAGATTCTAATTTTATTCTGATACAACAAAACAGCGTGATGATCTTTCTTTGGGTTTTTTTAATCTATCTTTCAGATTGCCATGGAGGTAGCAGCATGCAAGCCTATTGCCAACGTGATAGATACAGCAGTAGATATTTTTTTATGCAGCTATATAACTGATTCTGTGGTAAGAGCCTTTTACTATTACTCAAAATTGGGGCATCAAGTAGGCGATTCTTTGATCATAAATCTGCATTTAATTATGCTGCCTAGACTAGTGTGATAATAAAGTATCACATAGAAGGTTATGCAAGGAAAAAAGCTGTGATTTGATTTGGATCAGTCCCAAAGCCAAACCTGTGCTGAATTTGCTTTAGGTTCCCATTAAATTGAAGCTTCTATTAGCAAGAATTATGTAAAATTAACTCTTCTTACTAAATTTCTTCCCACTTGAATTGCAAAGTAAATAAAGTGCTACTAGTTTGGAATCAAAATTCAGGGAATAGTAGGTTGCAGTTAGATTACTTCAGTGTGAACCACCATGAAATGGAAAAGCATAAAGATCTGAAGTGCCATCACAGTATCACAGTATTATCAAGGTTGGAAGAGACCTCATAGATCATCAAGTCCAACCTGTCACCACAGAGCTCAAGGCTAGACCATGGCACCAAGTGCCACGTCCAATCCTGCCTTGAACAGCTCCAGAGTTGGCGACTCCACCACCTCCCTGGGCAGGCCATTCCAGTGGCCAATGACTCTCTCGGTGAAGAACTTTCTCCTCACCTCAAGCCTAAATTTCCCCTGGCGCAGCTTGAGGCTGTGTCCTCTTGTTCTGGTGCTGGCTGCCTGAGAGAAGAGAGCAACCTCCTCCTGGCCACAACCACCCCTCAGGTAGTTGTAGACAGCAATAAGGTCTCCCCTGAGCCTCCTCTTCTCAAGGCTAAACAATCCCAGCTCCCTCAGCCTCTCCTCATAGGGCTTGTGCTCAAGGCCCCTCACCAGCCTCGTTGCCCTTCTCTGGACACGCTCAAGCACCTCAATGTCCTTCCTAAATTGAGGGGCCCAGAACTGGACACAGTACTCAAGGTGCGGCCTAACCAGTGCAGAGTACAGGGGCAGAATGACCTCCCTGCTCCTGCTGGCCACACCATTCCTGATGCAGGCCAGGATGCCATTGGCCCTCTTGGCCACCTGGGCACACTGCTGGCTCATGTTCAGGCGGGTATCGATCAGCACCCCCAGGTCCCTTTCTGTTTGGCTGCTCTCCAGCCACTCCGACCCCAGCCTGTAGCTCTGCATGGGATTGTTGTGGCCAAAGTGCAGCACCCGGCACTTGGACTTATTGAACGCCATCCCGTTGGACTCTGCCCATCTGTCCAGGCGGTCAAGGTCCCGCTGCAGAGCCCTTCTGCCCTCCAACTCAGACACATCTGCCCCCAGCTTTGTATCATCTGCAAACTTGCTGATGACTGACTCAATGCCCTCATCCAGATCATCTATGAAAATGTTAAAGAGGATGGGGCCCAGCACTGATCCCTGAGGGACACCACTAGTGACTGGCCGCCAGCTGGATCTGTAACCATTCTGAACTTAAGGCAATGGTATAGGGCAGGAAGGGGCAGAAATACCAAGGCAAAACTCTTTGAAGTGTCTTCGCTGGAATCTGGACAACTTGAATGAGGTTTTATTGCTTGACTTGCAGCAGACAGATTTTGATTCATTCCTGTTCAGCAGAGAGTTTGAGCATGGCTGGTAGCAGTGTATAAGGGCAACATTACAGGTTTCATCTTCCCTAAATTGCTTGGAAAGAGAACAGCATGTATTTAAAATAAGTAGCCTCTTACCTGGAAACCACCTAAAACTTTTTCTAGCTATTTTTTTAGTTTTAGGGGGCTTTTAGCCTGCTCCTGATCATACCAGCAGTAAATGCATGTCATCAGTCAAAGCCAAAGCACTCCAAACTCAATAATGCTTAGCTGTGAAATGCTTAACCTTGATAACACTTGACCACGAAAACTTAACCCGTCAGAATCATGTTGTACTCATCGATTACCTAATATGTTACACAGGTCCTGTTGTCCTTTGTGTAACCGCTGACCATCTGGTGGGAGATGGACCATGATTTTCCTGATGATAGAACTTTGCTGAGTCACTTACAAATGAAAATGCCTGCAGCCAATACAAATCAAAATTGAAAAACCATTTTAATGGTGTGGTGATAACTCACTTCAGCTGTATGATAATGAAATGAGTTACACAGACAGGCTGCAGTTCACAACTTGGAAGTACCTTGAGAAAGTGGATGCAGTCCTGCGTGTGATATGCTCTTAGCTGCCCTGCTTTAGCCAGGGAGTTGGACTAGATGGATCTGTAGAGATTCCTTACAACTCCGACAATTACGTGAAACCCGGGTTTTAACAGGAAAGGCAAGAACAACAAATCCTTTTAAACTTTCAAGAAAAAGAAATAATGTGGCTAATAAACTAATGCTGAGGCACAAAATCACTTTTCAGCTGAAAGCTGACTAAACTGTAATAACGCCTTATGGCACTGTGGCTGTGTGGCTTTGAGCAACTGTGATTTCATTTATGAGGTGGTGGTGTTTGCACTGACTGTGGAAAATGCTCAGTGTGCCCTGCTCTGCACTGGTACAAGGAGCCTCAGGTAGTCTGGAAGACCACTGCCAATCATTCTGCTGTGCTTTTCCAGTAATGATGCTTAGAGTGTCAGGCAGAGATTCAGCACTTTTCTGATACATTCTCTCTGTGATCTCTTTTGTTTGTTTGTTTTAACTGGATTTTGCTTTGTTTCAGAATACCTTCTGGTTTGGTTTGGGAGGTTCTGCAATATTTTTAATACCTGCCATCATTTTTGCTGTAAAACTCTCCAAATACTATCGTAGAATGGATACAGAGGATGTCTATGATGAGTAAGTATATACTCCTGCGTAAGCTAAATAGCACAAGGATTGTAATGTTTTTCCGGTGTCTCACATGAAGGTGCTGTCATCTTTAAGCCTTCTGTGCAAGCTGGCTTAGACCTCAGAATAAGGTCATCAGAGCTTTGCATACAGCATGTACATAAGTATTTCCCAGGTGGTCAGCTTTGCTGAGTAACCCGCTAAAGTGAATTATGCCTGCTTTGTAATCACCTTGAACTACTTACCTGCTTTCTTACTGTCTTAGTTCTTTCTAACCAGTTTTTCCTTTTTCAATTGCAGTTCCTCTGTCTCAGGGACTTGGCATTTTACTTTATGATAACTGTTCTTACTTATTTTCCCACCAGTTTTGTTTTCACTGTGTATTTTCCTACTCTTTGCTTTGCTCACTGTTCAGTCAGCCTGTGCACTGTGTTTCTCACATTTCACACTCGTCTCTTTCTGTTACACATTCATGAGTCAGCAGAAACAGGCATGTACAGCTGAAATCACTCACACATTAGTGTCCAGTTAATTACTCCTCCTTTTCTGTGGTTTTGTTTGGTGTCAAAACTATGTCCATGAAAACATAAGGCTTTTTTTCTGGTATTTGTTAAGATTATTCAGGTGGGAGGGTTTGTGTTTTAAATACGACTTGTTACTTCAATCGAGATCACAAATTCTGCTTCACCAGACTTTACTGATGACATTAGAATATCCAACTTAACAAAAATAACAAAATAATTAATTTTCTGAGTATATGAATATATTTTAAAAACTAAAATTATAATTATGCCACAACTCCTGAACGTTAAGAAAACAAAGGTACATTCCATTGTACAGATGCAATTTACTTTTGCACATAATGCCATCATCCACGTCTTAGAAGCCATACTGTGCATAGTGCATCTTACCATTCACATGGTCTTTCTTGGTGTATTCATTTTGTTACAGTACAGAAAATGGTAATAATGGTTATCATAAAGAGCATTTATATGGTATACACAGTCCTGTTTTTACAAGGTAAACCACGTCTGAAACTGCCTGCCTTCATGTCTCTTTATTTAATCTACTGTATTAATCACCTGTCCAGATTTCTGCACGTTTTGATACGAATCACTTAATTCTCTGTTCGTTGGTGGTTTTGCATGATTACTCAGTACAGAAAATGCAGTGTGATTTTGTATTTATCAAATACTCTTTAAGTAACAGCAGATATTGTAGTAATTTCCAGCAACTTAAAGCAGTCGCCTGAATTTGATCTTAAAATTCAGTTAGGTATAAATGCGTTGGGATGGGATGCGTTCTTACCCCTCAGTAGTTTTGTTTTATTTCCTGTGCCAAAGGCAGGTGCTCCAGGGTACGCAGAAAAAGCTAACAGAGAAAGTGTTTCTGCGTGGGTAGAACTAGCGCCACAACGTAAACCAAGAAATTCAAGTTGCATTTACAAAGGATGAGACTTGTGTTCTTTTCTGTCTCTACAAATTAAGAGCTATAAAACTTCAGCTGCTCGTGAGACTTCCCGTTTCCGTAGGATGTCCCACATCTTCACTATTTGGACTTGCAAAATATTCAAGTCACTTAAGGAAGGATCTAATTTGTGATTGGAATCTGGAAGTCATTGTGCCCTAGCAGGCAGCTTCGTGACTGAATGTTCAGGCCGAGCACTGACAGAGACTGAGATGCCATCATTCTTTCCGTAATGGGTGAATACCAAGAGAGCTCAAACTTTGGAAGTCTTGTCAGATGTTACGGCTGCATTGTTAGAGATTATTATTTGTTTGACATGTATATTACAGTAATTAATTAGTGACAAAATATTGATTCCACATTTCCTTATGAAGTAAGTATTTTACGTGTAACCAAGATTTTTGTGGTATTTTCGATCACAGTTGTCATGGTCGATGATCTAGCTGAAGGGCCCTCCCTAAACTGACCTGCAAACTGCTTTGTTCAAAAATACTCTCCAGTGGCATATCTAAGGACTCACTAAAACTAAGATTTGTGTTATTTTATGTGAGAGGGCCCTAGTAATTGCTCAGACTTTATATGGCCCTTTCTGATCTTTGAATCTCTAATGTGAGTGTTAATGCTTTTGGGGTTCATAGTATGTTCTCTGTGGTACGTCAGTGATTTATGAATAGTCCGGTACAGTGTTCCCAAAGGAGCTGAAATTGGAAACGTGAAATAATCTTTTAAATGAAGGCCCACTAGTTCAGTTCTTCTGTCCTTTTCCTTAAGTGACTTGAAGTGGGCTTCCACAATAAAATGGGAGGATTCAGTTTGAAGCAATGCTGTCTTCAGATGTGCTGAGATCATTTGAAAAAGTGCTAATTAGATACTTTGGATTTCTCAGACTTGGATTCCCCTGGTAATAGGGTCTTGGTTTTAATTTTCATTTCCTCAGACTGTTCGCTTTTATGCTGTTCTTGCTTTTCCTCATTTCCTACAAATTCTCTTGTGAAGTATCCTGATAGGACTTTGAATAGACCTTGGTACACCTGTACTCTTGCAGGTGTAAAGAATCCTGTAGGGGATTTTGTCCTTTGAAATCAGCTGAATAATTTTGCAGGAAAGACATTAAAATAACTTTCTTTACAAATGTAAGATATGTAAATAAATTAGGAGCTCCATAAGAGGTGTCTTTATTCTTATATAGATACCTGACACAAGCAGTTGCATATACATGTCAAAGAGCTACAAATGCAGTCACTATTTTACTGAGAGCGCGATAGGATGTTGGATTAGGTTCTCCAATGAACGGTGTCGAGTAGGTAATCCAAACTTTGCTTTCTGTAGTGAAGCAAACGTAACCAGAAAGGCTGGTGGAGGAAATCACAAATCTGTTTCCTCTTGTTTGAAAAAAGTCTTGATTAAATGGGTAAAACTTTGAAGAGCAGGTTGTGCAATCTGAGCTTGTCTTGCCTGAGTTAGGATATTTCTGTCCCGTTTGTGGGCAAAAGAAAATGATGGTTTGCTTTGTTTTTTCTTTCATATAGCTCTGTGGAACAGTGGTAACATATACTGGAAACATTAAGGGGTAAGTGATAAACCTGAAGGCAATTTCTAGGCTGCTTTCTGTAACACGATTGCTGTAAGGTTTAAAAATAATAAATGATTTTATCCTATTAATGTTCATGTGAAAATCTCTGTTTAAGTTACTTTTAGAGTTCCATCCTCAACAAATTCTCCTGATTTGTTTTTTTATGGTTATTTCTAGGTTTACATAAAGGAGGCTCAACGTAATTCTACGAGAATATATCATCATTCTTCCAAGAGTATTGGCATTTACATTCATCTTCCAAACCTCGAGCCACTTGTTGTGTCACCTGTACTGTAAATCTGAGGTGTACTATTGAATGTCATGCCATAAACTCCTGCACAGAATACTCTGTGATCAGGGCACTGCCTCTCAAGCACCACTGTTCAAGGCTTGAATTAAAATGGTTTTTGTCTCTCTTTTTTTACACTGGGCTTTCTACTTTACATCGCAGTATATAAAGTTAACTAGACCAGCAGTCCTTTGACAGTTGCTCAAGTTCTTACTTTGATTTTGTTTTAAATACAGTACATACACGTTTACATAAAAATACATTTTGTATACAGAGACTTTTGTACATACATTTTTATTAAAACTTACAAGTGTTTAGTTAAAATTTTAATATTGTATAATATTCTTCACAAATGACTTTACCAGCATGATCAGTGTTGTTATTTGGTGCTCTTGAATGACCACTCCAGACTAAATTTGAAATGTAATGGGATCCAGTGTCTCTTTGTGTCTCTGAAAAGTTCAGCTGCAGTTTTATGTTCTCCTTTTTTTAATTTATTTAATATTCCGTGGGCTTTGCAGATAGACCTAAAAGGGACTTTTTTGGAGAAGTTTGTTTTGAAGCTGGGTGGGAGGGCTGGGAGTGCGTGATGTCTAACGTAGGGGGAAAGCTAAGCTTTCTAGATTTCATTAGTACTCAAAAAAGCATGGAAGATGTCATATATTGGTGATTTTTTTTTTTTTAGAATGCTTTACATTCATTCCCTGTCTCCCTTCCCTCATTCACACTCATTTCTAAGGGCAGTGATGCGCTTTTTGCAAACTAATTTCAAAATAAGGCTTCCGGTATTGGACTTCGCATCTGTTTCGCAGTTGGAGATAACGTTCGTATGATCGGAGTTATTGCCTTGAATTTGAGCATAGAGTTGCATTGCTGAAATAGTTAACAGGAGTTCATCGAGGCCAAAAGTGTCTGTGCTACTAGTGTAAAACGTTTTGGCAAGTGCAGTAATTGGGCTGTATTGATCTGCAATAGCATCTGCACGTGTCAGTGTTGTTGACTTTGTTTCCGGCAAGGCTCGTTGGCTTGAGCTGCGGCTAATCCTGTAATCCCTTCGTATAGTGGTGAAAGGTGGTAACGGTCTCTAATCTGGAATAACCTTACATTTGTAGGTCACAAGTGGAAACCCTTCTAACTGACAGTTTGTAGCATATGTGTATATGTAATGTTCAGAACTGCGGATTTTTAAAGAACTTTCTATTTTTAATTTCAGAAAATGTTCCCAGTTCATTTAAATAAAAGAGATCTTGCTTAACGACCTGATGTTTGCTTCTCAGTTGTTTGTGTGTAGCAGTGTCTCACAGGAGTTGCGCTGAACTGATGTCTTATGAAAGTAAATTTGTTAACCCAAACAACTATGCTATGTGGAACTTCTTTTGATGACTCCAAGTTACAGACCAGGAATTGGAGCCAGAAGGACTGAACAAACATTGTGGGGAGCCACACCACCGTGTTTTGGAAGAAGACAGTCAGGACATGCAAAAAGGCAAGAAGCTAGACATGAGACCTCTACTAAAAATGTTACTATAGTAGCCTTAGAGGGAGCGTGAAAAGCAAAGTGGTGTTTTATCCATCAAACGGTATTTAGCTGTGAGGAACCACCTTGTGACATGTTCTCTGGAAGAGTAAGAGTCAGGCTCTGCAGAATGGCTGTTCCTTATAGCTCCATCTTCAAGCAGGCAGCTCTCAGTTGGGCTGCAGTAGCAGGTAGGAACCAATTGTCTCGTTAGAGTAGCATCTCTTGCAGTTGTATGTTTTGGTTTGGCTTCACTGTTTGAAATCAGTGATTTTGCCCTGGTATTTTCTTCAGCGATACCTGTTGAGTGGCTGGATACACAAAATATTGTGGCATTCCCTTTCATGGCACGTGGCCTGTGTAAAAGCCATGTTTTCTGACACCCCGTGGTTATTCATGCATACCTGTAAAATACAATACCCCTTCCAGAAGCAGGCTGTGTGTGACATGCTAAGATCTTATTAGCCAGAAAACTACTGTGGCTTGCAGCAGCAGCGTGGGAGGACTTTATCTCTCATTGTATTCAGGAGGTCATGAGGAAAATGTGGTTTTTCTTAGCTCTGCTTTTAGTTACTGCAAGCAGAAGCTGCTAGTACAGGATTCTGTACCAAAAATATTTCCATTCTCTTAGCCTTGTTTTATGGCTTTTTTTTTTACAGCTTGTTTATTACAAACAAGAAAATATCTTTTTAAAAAAAGAGGTTAATGATGATAAAGTACAAGTAGCTATCTGACACGTTTGGGGTCTGTTGCCTACTTCTGAGACCAGTGATAAGCTAGGTCTGTTGTGTTGCTTTGCTGGCTGAAGGTAACCTATGGTATGACGACGATAGAAGTTTTCAAATGTTTAGACCAGTAGTGTCTCACTTTGCTAACTTCATTCCTTATCTTGCTTAAAATACTGCAAGTCTGAAAATCAAAGACTGTGCAGTTGACTCTTCCACATACCCCTGCTGCATGGCATTGCTGGCAAAAGTTCTAAAGATGCATCCTTACCGTGCAAACCCTTTCCACAACTCAGCCTTTATTACTAGGACACGTTTGTAATTATCCAGGTGGAGCTGTGTAGATCACTTTGGCACTCTTGCCCTTTTTACTTCAGAATGGGTTTACAAGCTCTGGCATGAAGATAGCCAAGCAGCTGGAGAGAGGATAATATCTTTTAGAAATCGAATGTGACGTGTTCATCTTGGACAGGAATGTACTTCTCGGTTATTCAACTGCATTTACAAGTTTGCAGCTTGTTTGACACTCCCTTGAGCTCTAAATTACAGGCACGTGCCTACCACAGTGTGATCTCTTTCTTTAAGAAAAAAAATCTGGCATCCCTCATTTCACTGGGAAGAGGCTTCTTTGTGCACCAAGCCTTTAAATTGTGAGCAGGCAGTTACTTGCTGGTTTAACTTTACTGAGATCCTTGAGCAATACGATCCAGAAGTCTCCCTCATCATGAAGAGTTTTGTTCTTTTCCTAGTAGTCCTCTGTGGCATGGGAGGATTGGGACGGATGCTGAAGCCAAAGAAAAGAAGCAGTGGTGAAGAAATCAAATTTCGGACTAAAACTAAACATGCTTGTACAATGAACATGAGTGGGGAAGAGGAGATGAACCTTAGAATTGAATGCAGAGGCCAAGGCATGTCCTACTGGTGCGAATTCACCGGCAAGCCGTCACTCTGCCGAGCTTTCCGAAACAATCCGAAGATTTACTGGAATCAGATTGCCATGGAACTTCGAAAATTCCCGCATGCTTGTGAATCCACACAAGAGCTGAAGACCACCATGTGCCAAAGGGCTCCCCCAGGGACTTTCATGAAGCAAATAGCTGCGGGCATGGAGCCAGCAGATCTCTCTGACCAGGACAAATCAGTCCAGAAAAGCCCTGCTGAGAAACTGGGGAATTCTCCAGTACTGCCTCTTATGAAACCAGCCCAACGTGGGCAATGGTCTGAAAATGAGAGAGAAGCAATGAAACTGGCACGGGAACATTGCTGGGAACCCCTGCAAGGTTTCTGTTCCTACGTTATTGGCATCTTCAGAGGTTAAGGATCCGCCTCAGGTAAAACGCCACCCTGAAGAAGTGTAACCATACTGTGGTTTTATTTTGCTCTGGGGGTGTTTCAGGGGTGTACACAGTAAGCTTCTAGGCTCACCTGCTAAAGTCCAAGGTGGAAAAGCCTGTGCTGCGGCTTCTGAGGGGCTGAACAGCCTGAACTCCCAGCGATGGCTGCTAGTTCAGTACTCCGTTATAGCCTGCTGTGCGGTATTTAGCGTGCATTTAGGAGATGTTTGTCCTATCTAGTATTAGCCCTGTGGCATTTAACTTCTGACCATTTGAATTGGACTTGTTTTCTGCCTTCTGTCTTTCCTTCCCCCTTGCACACATGTGCATGGGACAAGTCACCAGTGCATTAGCTAAGACAATTCAGCAGTTCATTCAGAAACAGAGAGGGCAGAGCTTCTTCATCAAAGCTGCTAGTTGAAGAACTTCTAGTTGATCATGGACCACTGGATTTTTTTTTAAAACTAGTTTGTAAACATCTTGCAGAAGTGAATAAAGGCCAACAGGCTGCCTTGGTTTGCAGCTGTGTTTCGGTAGAGGTGCTGGAGATTGTGTGCAGGCTCTGGTCTGGTGAGTCTCAGGCTTTCAGCCAGGACCCACATTGGAAAGGCCCTCACAGAAGTGGGTGGTTTTTACACTTGCTTCTCTGTCTGCTGCGACTGACAAAAGCAGGAATTGGCAAAGTTCTGACAGGAACAGGGGGGCCAGTGCAGCATGAACCTGCATGCTGCTTAAAGTGTTTGGGCTGCTGGGGATCTTTCTTATACCTGATGCAGCAACGTGACTAATTGTTTTTCTTCTTTGCTTTGCAGCGCAAAATGTTTACAGCTGAAGAAGGGTCATTGCTGTAGTTTAAACAACTTAGCCACAAGAATTTTGGTTTAAAAATTAATCATCTCTATAAATTTTGTAGCTGTTTATCTCTTTGCAACCGAT
The DNA here is from genome assembly GCA_013400115.1 of Rhinopomastus cyanomelas. Taxonomy (NCBI): domain Eukaryota; kingdom Metazoa; phylum Chordata; class Aves; order Bucerotiformes; family Rhinopomastidae; genus Rhinopomastus; species Rhinopomastus cyanomelas. The sequence goes on along the minus strand of VXBP01009347.1, from coordinate 127,389 downwards.
GATACTTCTGAACAGCCCTGAAAAATGCAAGAGACTGGAGTGGCTGTACTTGGCAGCTGGAAGAGCTGGCTGTTCCCGTTCCCCGCCACGTTGTGCTGTGTTTGTCGTCAAAGTTCCACTGTGCGAGCGCTGACCTTGAATAGGTTTTTGCATGTGCCAGTTTGCTTCAGTTTGCCAGAGATGAAGCTGTAAACAGTGCTGCAGTTGGTGTGAGCAATAAAAAGGAGATCTTCTGAGGGTGTGCTTGGTGTGCTTTCTTAGAGTTATAGACCATTGTGGTATTTGACACTTGTTTCTTACGAGGTTGTCGGTGGGCTGTGTAAGAGAAGCCAGAGGTCTGCGTCATTGCTTTCCCCCCCGTCAACACGCTTTCATGAACATTAATGTTTCCAGTGTTACTACGTTTGTTAGAATTTTAATATTCAGCCAGCAAGGGGGAAATCCTGAAGTAAACCAGTGCTGTAGGAATGCATGTCCACCTGAATGCGAGAGATCAGGAGTGTTCATCTGTGCTGCGCCTGCAAAGTTCAGTGCTGGTGTGACCTGTCTGGGGGTAATGCTGCTGCTTGGTTTCAGTGAACGTGCTGGAAGGTCGCTCCTGTCGTCGGGCACTTGCGTAGATCTCGTCAAGACACAAAGCGAGACACTAACAGCCAGGCTATGCCACGTTTATATTCAGATTGTTTTTTAACAATGATCCCTCGTGCTCCCAACTGAGCTTCGCAGCAGGGATGTCACTGGAGCAACGTAGCACTGCAGACGTTAGCAGTGCTCTGTATTTGCCCTTAAACAGCTTCTGCAAGGTTGTTAGGCTTAAATGCTTCTCCAGCTTTGTTCACACATCTCGCTTCATCATTCCAGACCATGGCTAGCCAATGTTATGCCTCGTACCAAAAAATCCTTCTGATAACTTTCTGTCCCTAAGCCTTTATGGAAAAGAACAAGCAGTGAATGCTGTCCCAGTGTACAAGGCAGAAACATCTCATTAAATGTTCCATCTCTGATTAAATGGAAGCTCAAGCAATGCTGTGTTGTAGTCAGCCATAAATCTAATGGTATTAGTCATCATTTGTACCTTTAATTAGTCTTGCTCTTGTGCTGTGAGTAAAATATACAGTCATACACCTATTCAATTGTTTCTCTCATAGAAACCTTGCCAGGGGATTGGACTTGGTGCTTGAGGTACCCTTCTGACTCCTGTAGTTCTGTTATTCTGTGATTATGATTTGCAAACATGCAAAAAGCATCAAAGGGGCGTTTGGGACCGATTTGGAAACGTTACGGGGAAGCTGAGGGTTTTCTGAGGCGAGTTTTTTCAATGTGATTCAAACCCCCTCTTTTACATGACGGCAAATCTGCACTGCAGGGTGAGTATTTTGTAGCAGTACCCTCTGCAACAGTAATGGCTTCAAAAATCATAGAATCACAGAATCATTAGGGATTGGAAGGGACCTCGAAAGATCATCGAGTCCAATCCCCCTGCCACAGCAGGATCACCTAGACCAAGTCACACAGGAACACATCCAGGCGGGTCTTAAAAATGAGCCTGTCTGGCACTGAGAGAAGTCTGGAAGAATCCGTTGCCTACCGTACTGGTAGCAGGAGGAAGGATGAGTTTTCATCAGTTCTCCAAAAGGAAATTTTCCTTTTTATGCTTCTGTCCCTGTATGTGCGCTGAGCGTAGAAGGCAGCAACGCTGTCTGGTGCTTTCCAGACCTCACAGAATGTTACAGGTTGGAAGGGACCAACCCCGCTGCTGGAGCAGGGCAAGCCTACAGTAGTCTCAAGATTTCCTACATGGGGCTCATTCCCATGACCCCAGGAATTCAGAATCCCATGCTCTACCAACTGAGCCAACCAGATACGGTCTAAAATACCCGACCATCGCTGATTATGCTGATTAGAGGCCGAGTGTCACATCCGGTTGCTAGAGAACTTTCTTAGGGAACCCTTATTTTTTCTCTTCAGTGGAGACCCTGCTGCTCAGGTCTCCTTGCTGAGGTTTAGACTCCTGTCTGATCACCTGTCGCCTTACTGTTGAGGTGGAAGCTAGAAATCAAATCATCTTGCACCAAAGTCCTCTTCCATTTCAGACTCTCTGTTAAATACGCAGGAACCAAAGTACTTAGTTAAGCACTAAATTTTCTGAAGCGACGGTGATGGTTTTGGTGCCAAGGTGGTGTATGCCTTGGACTGCAAGGCTATGCACCTTCAAAAAGTCAGTTGGCTGGAATGATCTTGCTTTCAAAATGCTGAAGAACTGCAGGTTGCCGCGCCTTGGGATAAACAGCGCTGTGGTTCAGCAGCTACACGGACACTGGCTTGTGCTCAGTGCTGCAAACATAGTCACTCCTGCTAAACCTTCTTGCTGTGAAGCCGCAGTTCATCAGTGAGAGGTTTAATTAAGTGTTTGTGGTGAGTTTAATACGAGCTTCAAGTACCTTGTAAATTACCAAAACCTCATATTTCATTCATTTCAGATGAACATCTCAGTCTCTGTATATGTGAGTACCTCGGGATACCCGCTCAAGGGGAGAAGGACTTTGCTTTCTTGACAAAGGAACAGCAGGGAGAAATGTTTGTCTGTCTTGCTGCAGCCAGGGAGAGCCCCCCAGAAGGTCCTTGTGTTCCCACAGAAGCACTGTAAGTCCTCTCTACTTCAGTAAGAGAAGCCTGGAGAAAAGAGAAGTGATGTGTTTGGAAAAACTCTGCAGAATGTTGAGATTCAAGAAGGACAATGAAAAACGGGTGAGTGTAATGAAGAGCCACCAGGATGGTTGGGAATAGAGCATGCTCCTGTGAGGAGAGGCATGGGAATGGGTCTTGGTCAGCTTGGAGAAGGCTCGGGGGTGGCTTAGTAGCTGACCTCATAACGTATGAGGAGGATGTAAAGAATATGGAGGCGCTTCGCTGATTTGTATGGTAGGAGAAGAAGGGATCATGGCCATAAATCGATACAGATGAGGTTCTGACTCAGTATAAGGAAAAATAAGGGTTGTGAGGAGGATAAGCACAGGAGCAGGTTGTCCAGAGCAGCTCTGGAAGCTCCATCTGTAAAGCTTTTCAAGGCCAACTGGACAACGTGACCCTGCTTTGGGCACGAAGTTAGGTTACAGACCTCCCGAGGTGATTCCTGGTCTGGCTGATTCTGTCTTTTGCAGTGGAAACACACAAGAACGCTGAAAGGTTTTGGCTATTTGATGGTCAATATCTCAGCATCCGGGTTGCCTCCGGGTTCCATGGTCTTGGATCAACCGTTCTAACTGTACCAAATCAAATGAGAGGGGGCTCCCTTAAGGTTGTTCTCATGGCAGATCCCGCCATCAAGTCATCTGGGACAACTCGTGCCTGGGGACTCTGCCTTTTGTACGTACACTTGCTGGCGTCGCCTGGTTTCGACAGTGAAGAAAGCCAGCAGGGAGCTTGGATGGTAAGGAACACTGCGCAGTGTGTCTGTCTGCCTTGAAATCAGCTGTCTGAGAGAACGTTGCCATTTGCAGTGTGTGTGCAGTTTGTGCTAACGCAGACCAAGCCCAAACCTCCGTGAAGTTGTGGTCTGTCCACACATCGCCTCAGCTGCGCAGCGATGCGCTCTGGTGCTTTCGGAGAGCATTGCTAAGGTGTCTCTAGTTCTTCCCGCGTGGCTGGCTGGCTTAACGTGCATCCTAGGTCTCCAAGTATGGGTTCTGGCTGATAGAGATTTTAGGGGCAGGTATCTCCTTTTTGTCCAACAAAGAAAAAGCCAAAGTGTCCCCAGGAGGAGTGTTCTCACTGGATTGTTCTGTGGGTTGTTTTGGGGTGAAAAAGCATGTGATCCATATAAAATAACAGGAGTAAGGAAACACGGTTTAAGAGATGCAGCCAGCGTGATAGCAGGGCAGTGCTGGTGTCTCAGGAACACGTCACTCCAGACACATGGGCAGTCTGTTTCGGTAATTTTCACATCTTGTGTGCAAAGTTAATGGCACAAACACTGGGCAGGAGCCAGGCTCTGCGTTTCCAGAGCAGCTGCATTACTCACAGAGCACGAACAAGATGCCCTGAAGAAACTAGCTGCTGAAGGAAAAGGTAAGAAAGTGAGGCTCTGAACTCCAACCAGGGGACCTCCGCGTCTCCTCCAGCAAAGCAGTGTGGAAGTGCTGCCCCCTCTGCCTCTCCTCATTCCGTGGCAGGCACAGGCTGCATGGTGCTGCCTTCTTTTGTGCATTTGGAACCAGTCCATCGGCTTTGATTTACCTTCGTGCTGATTGCTTGGTGTCTAGACACCTTCTTGGCTCAGGGCGACTGAGGAGCTTAAGGAAACCAGGCACACTGTTTTCTTTGGCTTAGAGAATGATAGAGCTTTTTAGAGAGCACTGCCTCTGGCTTCAGCAGCAGCGGTGTCCTTTGGCAGGGACATGGTTTGTCTGAAGCACAATCACAGTGATTCACACAATCGATCAATCACAGTGATTTGATGGGATGGGCAAACTTTCTTCTTCTTCACTATTAATTTTTTTTTGGAAGAGGATTTTGTCAGAAGTGCTTCTGACTCTGGGATCCACAACTAAAGGTTACCCTAAATCTTCACCGCCAGACAAATTACTCTGCTGGGCCATGTAAGTCTGTAAAATAATATGCATGCTGGTTGAACTCAGACAGCAAAGAGTAGTGTATGACTGCCTTGCAGCTTTGGGTTAACTTTTGGGGACTAGCAACCAGTGCAGAAAGCATCTGTGAGAAGAGGGTCATGTTCTAAATATCTGACAGGTTCTTTCCATCTAAAAAGAAAATCCTAATGCAATCCATTTTCCACGCCGCCGTCACTCGTAAGGTTTCTCTCGTGTTACCCAGCAGGTCTATGTAAAACAAAAAGCTGGTGCTGTTTGAAGAGGCGTGTAGCCCTGGAATTGCTGGCGTGCTTTCTACAGCAGCCCTCTGCGTGTGCGTCGCTCGGCAGCCTGCGCACCTAGAAAGGGGAGCGATGCGGCAGGACGCTGCTCTCAGCAAGTTGGTTTCTCAGTTGTAGAAGTTGTTTACACCCACAATACTTTCTCTATCCATATTGCCTTCGGTTTGCGCCGTTCAGGATACTTACCCAAAAAAGAAAGAGGAAAAACAAAGGCATCTTCCTTACACCTCTAACACAGCCCAGCTTCAGGCCGTGATCGCGCTGTCAGGGCTCTCAGGCAGAGCCAGCCCCGAGGCAGGTCTGCTGTGGCTGCACGCACAGCCACAATCGTGGAATTCTGCTCTGCAACCCCCTGTCTTTCTCGTGTGCTGCTGCATATTGTTTCATCTGCTTCTCTGCACCTCATTAGTTCTTCCAGCTGCAAATCTGTCACGCTGCTGGTGCAGATCAACCGCAGCGGTGCTCCTGGTGAGCGCAGACCTGCCCCTGTGTCCAGCACGTAGCTTCGGGCACGTCTCCTGTGCAAAGACAGCAGTGGATTTCTGGTCCAGTTGTAGTCATATTGAATTAAAACCACTCCTCAGCTCCTTTCCGTACGTTGCCTTAAATATATTGATTCAAAGAAAGAGGGAAAGAGCTGACAAGGAGAGAAACACAAATAATGTGTAAGATCTGCTTTTTTATGTTAAGAGAAGCTTCATTCAAGTAGAAAGCAACAGGTCTAGGGTAGTTGGAGGAACAGGGCACGTGCAGGTGGATTGACAGGACATGGCCCTAGAGAATGCCAGGCTTATTCCAAAACAGAACTTTTGAAGTGTCTGCAGGGTGGGAAGACAGGAAGGAAGAGTTTGCTTTTGCTCTTGGTAGTCATTCCATTTTATGTGATCCTTGAAATAAGTTAGCATTTTGGAATGATTATATGAGGTCCTTTCATCAGTTTTGTTCCTCTTCAGAGCTGCTGTTTCAGTGCAGAAGCTGTCCATGTGGTACAGTTTTACTTCTTAACTTCAACCCACTGCTGGAGTGAAAGAAGCCTGTCTGCTGCAGCCCCTCTCACTCGCTACCACATGGTGCTGGGGCGCCCATCAAACCCTTCTGTGCTGTAGGCAGTGCTTCACGCAGCAGCTTACCCTAGTTCTCCTAGTTCAGAGCAGCCTGGGGCTTTGGCGGTGCTGAAAGGAGGTTTCCTGAAATGAGCTTCAGAGGTGCTCAAGTGGGTCTTTCTGTTCTCACCAGCAATTGGTCTGCTCCTTTCCTTTTGAGATTTGAGGTCAAAACCTGACCAGAGCTAACAAAAAGAATCCCTCCAGCCTACCTGGAGGCCTGGCTTGAGTTCACGCTTCGTGCACACATCAGGAAGGACTGCCTTGCTGTGTGTTGGGGCACTCTTGTACTCATCAACAGTGGATGCGAGCTCAGACTACTGGGCATCCTTTCAAAAGGTGGCTTTCAGGGGCAATCCAGTAGTGCCTGAAGTCTCTCTTCTTTCCATATTTTCTTCCATTTCCAGCTCAACTCCAAATCCTCAGTTGAAAGTCTTAAGATACAGCTTTTTGGAAGCTCACAGTGATATGTTGGATGTCCTTGTGGTGACTGAAAGCTCTCTGGCAAAGCTTTGAGAACACTGGCAGTTTTAGTTCAGTGATGAGAATGGGCAGGGAGGATCCAGCCTCTCCTTGTCCTGGCTTTTCTCCTCCCAGAAGGTGGAAGGAGGTGGGTAGTGCCAGAACTCCTGCAGAGTGCCAGGTGGCTCTTCGTTCTTCCCTTTTTTACTTCCCTCGAGCCTGGAGCTGATTAACGAAGCTATTTGGACTGCGTCATCATTGCCAGGCAGGTGATGTTCACTACTGAATGTTTTACCTGTTGCTTTTAAAATCTAGGACTCGCGTTTCTGAGGGCTGCGGGAAGTGACGACGGGAAGGCTGTTCTTTACTAGGTATTCAGTAAGATTCAGCTCTTCCCAGTCAGTTAATTAGGACTTAGGTCCTCTTTACCAACATACGGGAGAAGATCCTCCAACTCCCTGAGAACATGAAGGAGGACGAGGATGTAAGATCCCTCTACAGGCAACAAGTAGGGTTAAACGTTGAGTAAACAGTTTGTATATTTCCTGTTACGCATGGAAGAATCACTTTTCACCTGTTTTCAGAAAATGGTTTTCTGGCTGAAACAGGGTTAAATACCTCTAAAAAAATGTCCAAAATACTTAGAAACCATTTAAAAAGTGTGTTAGTGCCTAGTGTTTAGGACTAGTCATTTCTCGTTGGATCTCCACATGGAGGAGCTGCAGAGTTAGAAATTACTTGAAAAATCGTGTTTTGAACAAACAAAATGATCAGGGACGCCGTGTCTTCTCTTGGTTAACTGGGCAAACCCCTAAATTATCACAAGTGCTGAGGGATGTGTGTCCTTTCAGCTTTTGCTAACCACAACAAGTCACTCTAGAGCTCGGAACGATGGGTCAAGCGAGCTTTCCCTTGGTTAATGTTCACCATTGACCTAGATGTGCCGTCCTCAGTGTGATGGAAACGGCAGTAAGATTTGTCCATCCCCTTTGTCCTTTCTCAGTGCTTTCAGGGACTTATGTCAGATGGGAAAATGCTGGCAGCTTCCAGCCCACACAGTAGCTGTTGAACACAGACCTGTGTAACCACTCTTCTGGCTTGCTGAACCTTCTGCAGATCTTCTCAGCTCTCCTTCCTCACAGCCTGGGAGCGTTTAAAGGACAATTACAGTGTTTCAAGGCTAACCCTAAGTCAAACTTGCTGGCTAATCCTACCAGTGCACAGGTCGGGCTGTGGTGTCCAGTGTGATGTTCAGGGGCACTGCCTGCGTGAGCCCAAGTTCTTTTCATCCAGGGAGTATTTTTGGCCAAGGAGAAGTTCTGCTTGTGGACTGAAGTGTGTTGCAGCTGGAGCTGTGTGTCTATGCAGCTGTGTCCCTACACATCTGTGTCCCTGTGCACACATGCACGTGTTGGTACAGGTAAATGTATCTACAGAATAGGCTAAGCCCCATGGAGAGGATCCTGAGAACAAAGATCAGACCTATCACTGATACCAACAGCCAGCTCTGAAAGTCCATCTACTCTGACCATGACTGTTGGAGAAAAACTAGAAAGGAAGTCTAGCTTTGATTTGTTAAGTAGGAGGTAGAGAAGGGTTGCTGGGTCTTCCTTTAATAACATACATATTCAACTCCATTCACGTTCCTCACGTATCTCTCTGCAACCATGTGAAGGTGTCGAATAATTTTACCGCTCACGTAGTCAGTATGTGAAATGTCCCAAACCACATTATTAACCTTCAGCTGCTCTTGGTTCCCTTCATCTGAGCAAGATTAACTAGTAGTTTTGCTGCCCATAAAGGAAGTCATTCAGTGGAGTCCACTGTGGACACATCAGAAAAACCCTGAACCAAGTGTCGAGGGTGTTTAAGATTCCCACCAAGAACAGAAACCCTACCGTTCTGCGGACCCTGGTTAGGACCAGGAGAGGGCTGAGTGGCATTCTATCCCCCATTTGCCTCTGCTGACGGTGCCAGGACTGCGCGAGTGCGGTTCCAGCTGTTCACCTGAAGCAGCAGCAGGAGGCCTTGTACTGCAGCGCTGTGATGAGAGACGAGGTGCTCGTGACAGCTCAAAGTACCTTGTCTGATGGGAGCATTAAACTTGGTCCCTTCAGTCCCTTCCATCCTCTTCTGGTGGTCCAATGTGTCGAGTTCTTCCTTGTCACAGACACGCGCGACTTGCGCTCACCCTGAGTAGGCTCCAGGCTGGCGGCGTCTTTTCCTTGTTGTGCTCATTTTGTCTCTCTGTAAGTGCAATCCTCTGTCGGACTGTGTTTTTGGAACTGCTCTGCTCAGACAGGTGGACTCTTGCTATAGGTTCCTCTAAGCTATGGGAATCTTAGCAGATGAGGATGGCCAGTAGTCGGGAGTTGCTGCCCCAGCTGCCAGAACAGCTTAAGCACGCTCTGAATCTGTGCTAACGAATCAGGGAGGCAGAGTGCTCCAATAAAAGTGTGGGACAATCAGAGGATCATGCCTACAGGATCTTTAGTTGTGACTGAGGTAGTGATAGCTTATGTTAAAACCAAAATGTATAAAATCCTGGTTTTGAGGTTATGTTCTTCCCGGTAATGGAAAAGTCATCATAAAACATCACATCTGGAGTGTTGTGTCCAGTTCTGGGCCCCTCAGTTCAAGAGGGATGTGGAGCTGCCAGAGGGAGTCCAGTGTAGGGTGACAAGGATGATGAAGGAGGTGGAGAGGCTGAGGGAGCTGGGTCTCTTTAGGTTGGAGAAGAGGTGACTGAGGGGTGACCTCATTAATGTCTATAAGTATTTGAAGGGTGGGTGTCGGGAGGATGGAGCCAGGCTCTTCTTAATCTCATCTAGTGTTTAGACGAGGGGTAATGATTGTAAGCTGGAATGTAGGAGGTTCCACATCAATATGAGAAGGAACTTCTTCCCAGTGAGGGTGACAGAGCACTAGAACAGGCTGCCCAGGGAGGTTGTGGAGTCTCCTTCACTGGAGATGTTTAAGACCCACCTGGATGTGCGACTTGGTCTAGGTGATCCTGCTGTGTCAGGGGGATTGGTCTAGATGATCCAAAAGATCTTTTGGTCTTTTCCAATCCCTACTGATTTTGCGATTCTTCCCGGTAATGGAGAAGTCATCCTGAAACGCACATCTCAGTAAAGCATCCCCCGATTTTGCAGTATTTTTCCTATCCAGATACATTTTTCTTTATAAAAGACATCCTTCGTATTCTGTGAAAACAAAACCCAGAGGAAGAATTAAGAAGAGATTACTTCTTTGTATCTATCGAATCCCATCTCTTCTTTGGCAGCCCTGTGGTGTTATCAGATACAAATATGCAGGGACTAAAATCTGAAGATCTGCTCAGACTGGGATGTGTTTTCCACGAACTCTTGTGTGTTGACAATCGCCCCTACTGCTGTATCAGCACTTAGCATCCTCTTTCGTGCTGTGTTAGCACTGACTGTTGCTTGGGCCTCACTGAATGGTTTCCAAATCTAGGCAAGATCTCTTCAAGGTAGATTCAACATTCTTCCACAATAATCCCCTTAAATTTAAGGGAGAGGAAGCATCTCAGATCTTCCTGACCTTGTTTGAATTGAGGAGGTCACCTCTTGCCAAGGCAAAACTAGAAGCTGGGTTCTTTAGCCTGGAGAAGACTCAGGGGGAACCTTATCACTCCCTACAAGTACCTGAAGGGAGGTTGTAGTCAGATGGGGATTGGGCTCTCCTCCCAGGCAACTAGTGACAGGACAAGAGGGCATGGCCTGAAGCTGCACCAGGGGAAAGTTAGGTTGGATATTAGGAAGCAATTCCTCATGGTAGGAAAGCTCTGGGGAGGGATTTGGACAGGCTGGAGTGATGGGCTGAGGCCAGTGGGATGAGGTTTAACAAAGAAGCCAAGTGCTGACTCGTGCACTTCAGTCACAACCACCCCCAGCAGCACTGCAGACTTGGGGAAGAGTGGCTGGAGAGCTGCCTGCTGGAAAACAACCTGGTGGTGTTGTGTGACAGCTGGCTGAACAGGAGCCAGCAGTGTGCCCAGGTGGCCAAAAAGGCCAACAGCATCCTGGCCTATATAAGGAATAGTGTAACCAAGTACTTGTGAGACTGCATCTGAAGTAGTGGGTCCAGTTTTGGGCACCACAGTATAAGAAGTACACTGAGGTGCTGGAGCGGGGCCAGAGAAGGGCAAAGAGGCTGGGAAGAGCAGCTGAGGGACCTGGGGTTATTTAGTCTAGAGAAGAGGAGACCTCATTGCTCTCTACAACTACCTAAAAGGAGGTTGTGGTGAAGATACTGAATTGACAGGTGAGGGAGGTAGTCAGCAATACCAGGGCTACAAATGGTGGGTGAAATGATTACGCTGTTAAGAACTGCTGCTTTTAAGAGATCTTCGTGTCTATGTGAAATATAAGTATGGTTTACAGAAATTACTCATGTGACTTCTCAAATACATTGATTGAACATAGGAGGTCCCAAGACCCATCTGGACGTGTTCCTGTGTGACTTGGTCTAGGTGATCCTGCTGTGGCAGGGGGATTGGACTAGATGATCTTCTGAGGAACCTTCCAATCCCTAATGATTCTATGATTCTAAGTTCACTAAGAGAGAACCACTGCAGGAAGAAGCACTGATCTACCACTGTTCCAGGAATTTGGGTCTTCATGGAAATGTCTAAGCATCTGCAGACGTGAACCTCAGCGTGAGCTGGAGTTGGCTATAGAGGAACCTCACCTCGCAGGGTTTCTGTTGTTCTGGGAGTCACTTAACTCTCACACTTGGTTCAGTCACCTAGGTTTTCTTTCTTTCTTATGTTGGCTTCATGATACCAGTTCTCCCTTCTGCAAATCCAGTTGCCAGTCTCGGCCAGTTTGTGCAGTAATTGGACACTGCTGAAGACTCCGTGAAGTGTGGTGAGTCTTTCCATATCTATTTGACTAATGTGAACTTAACTCCTGCTCAGAAGTAACTGAAAATTATTGTTAACTGATGAGTTATCGTTAACCTCCTTTAAAACGATTACATCTTCACGTAAAACACTTTATAAAAAGATCTGATTGCACTCAGGCCACCACCAGGTTTTAAATTAACTGGCCTTAACTGTGATTTCTAGAGAAATCACAGAACATCGGGGACTGGAAGGGAAACGCCTTGGAAAAACGCCGCTAGGCTGGGGAGTAATGGTTAGCAGTTGGGCTTTCTGGTCTTAAAGGTCTCTTCCAACCAAAAAGATGCTGTGAACAGCAGTTAGACACTAGGAGAAAAGGTTGGACTCGATGACCCACGATGATTCAATGATTTTTCTGCTGTGCTGAGCACAGGCAGTGAGATACAGAAAATCTGGAATCACTGCTGCTGTCTGTGGGACAGACTTTGTGGCTACGTAACACGGCTTCAGCATCTGGGAGTGTTGGCTCATTACTTTTTGTAGATACTAGGGTCACAGAATCAGAAAGTGAATGAAGTTAAGAGCTCCTTGCCTGAGAAGTGCAAGGGATGGAAGGGAGGTGCCAGAGAAGACCCTCCACCACAGTGGCCTCAGAGGTAGGGGGGTGGCTGCCCCATTATTTGGCACAACTGGTTTTTCAGCAGGCATTTTCAGCAAACCCACATACACCTACCACCTGCACACGGTCATGTTTTGTAAGTGACCAGTGGTGGCCAGTCTGGTCTGATTACGACTGATCTCACGTCTGTGCACCTGTACACTGGAAATCCCTGGTTTCTGTGTGTTGAGGGTGTTCCTCTCCTTGCATGCTAGTCACATCAAAATGAAAACAAGATGAAACCACAACAAAACCCTGCTGCCCCCACCGCTGGAAGTCACCGCAGCTTGAAGTCGTGTAGATCTGGAGGGGTAAGGACATGCTTTAGTGGTGGGCTTGTCAGACTTAGGTTAATGGTTGGACTTGATGACCTTAAAGGTCTTTTCCAACCTAGAAGGTTCTATGATTCCGTGACAGAGGGACTGATTCTACACCTGTCCCTGGAATCCCATTAAAATCAAGTTCTCCTTTCCTATCTTTGAAACGTTACCTCATGCAGAGAGTCACTCTCCATAGGGTAGCCCTCAGCATGAGGGTTGTTGTACGCTGCAGAATGGCTCTCAGGGATTCAGCTGCTCTCTTCAGTGCTGGGTATTTCTCTCCACTCCCTCTGCCTGAGCTTTCGTCAGTGTTCCAGGAAGTTCACTGATCGTTTGCAAATTGTAAAGTAAGTTCAAGTTTTACTGTTCTTATGAAAACAGAGTTTGTTCTCTGGAGAAAGAAAACGATGAATGAACAGGAACCTCAGAAGGTCATACAGATGGCACCACAAGCAAATGGTAGTTTTCAAACAATGCACCAGTGCAACTAATCCTTTCAATTACAGTGATTTCCTGCATCAAAGCCTGTATGTTTGCAGGCAGCACACAAGTAGCAGGAAGCACTAACTTAGACCACTCTATACTTCTTCCACATCACTAAATATGAGAAGGAACTTCTTTACAGCGAGGATGATGGAGCACTGGAACAGGCTGCCCAGGGAGGTTGTGGAGTCTCCTTCTCTGGAGACATTTAAGACCCGCCTGGATGTGTTCCTGTGTGACTTGGTCTAGGTGATCCTGCTGTGTCAAGGGGATTGGACTAGATGATCTTCTGAGGTCCCTTCCAGTCCCTAATGATTCTATGGTTCTGTGAAATAATAGTTAGGAAAAAGGATAAAACCTCTTCCTCTCTTTGCTTGAGCAGCAGGAAGACGATAACTGGATTTAATTATAACAGTTCCACCACAGATTGAAAACTGCTGACTCAGTGTCACCAGTTGTGCTCAAAAAACAACAGAAGTACTTCTGAGCCAACATTTTCCAGTATGGAAGTGACACTGGGGCACCTACATCTGTAGTTCTCACTGGGCGCTTTCGCGTGCTGACGCTGCCGAACGTTGTCCGTGCCTTTTCTATTGTGATGACTAAGCAGCTTCCCCGTAAATCCGGTCGGGCCAAGCTGGCTGGCCGGGTTTGCTGTGTCTCACAAAGCTGCAGTTGGTGTTGGATTGCCCTCTTGCCATGGCTGCTCTTTGCCAAACCTCTGCCCCGCAAGCAAATGGCGGTTCAGCTCAGCAACGGACAGGACTAAGGGTATCAGGTTTTTATTGGCAGTGATGTGCTAATTAAGCACCTAATGAGGGGAGGTCCTGCTTTAATTTTGTGTGCTTTCTTTCCAAGGTGAGGGCTGAAGAAAACAAACGTTCCGGTTACCTCCCGGGGCAGCTCCCGGCGGGTCCACAGGAGTGTAAGTGAAGAGTGCGTGACGCATGCCCCGGTAAGCAAAAGGCATCCGTGACACTTCCCTTCTTCGCTAGTTAAAAAACCCAAAGAAGGTGCTGGGGGAGCATCGCAGTCAAACTGCAGGATATCCAGAACCGATCTCTATAGACTCCAGGCTGCGTTTTATGCACCTAAGGAAGTTAACCTTCCCACGCTGGCTTTGTGAAACTATCTAAGCAGCTGGGTCAAGGGGGATCTTCTCAAAACTGAAGTCTCCCGCATCAGCAAATACTTGACGGCAGAGCTCTCTGCAGAGGTTTCTGCTTGTTAATGTGGAACAGCTAATACCTGTCCAGTCTGCCACGACCTCGGGGAGGGAGTATCAGAGCAGCAGAAAGACAGATCTTCTCTTGCACAGCCTTTTCTGTCCCTGCCTCCCCCATTGTTATGAAATAGGAAGACTAGAGAGAAAACGTCGAAGCAACAATGGGGCAGCTGGACTGAGACTGACAACAAAACCTGCCTTGCCGGGCAAAGCTGTCAGAACAGGAGCTTAGGAAGTGATGAATGGTGGAGGGCTTATGTGCTTCTGATGGTTTGAAAGTGGTTTCACCAGCCAAAGGTATTTCCTAAACACCAGCAAAAACTGTCCTTGCAACATCGTCTGCTAGAACATTTCCTTTTCAGGGAAAGAAGCCCGCCGGCTCCGAGTGGGTGTCTCCTTTGCCAGTGCTAACCACAGGTCTTTCACGTGTGGAGGACCGTTGTAAGGACTAGCATTGTAACTGGTGCTAGTCAAAGGTGCACAAGCACCTCTGATCTGGCCACTGCACTCAATCAGAAATCTTCAGATGACTGCACGTAGGTTAGGAGACGGTTCCAGTGCACTGCTCAGACCCGTCGTGTGTCAGGTACCCTAATCCTACTCACCACATTTCTGTCCTTGACTCACTCACTTTTTCCTCCTTTTACTGGCTTCTGATTTTTTTACAGAAAATTAGCATTCTCCCCTTTGCCAAAGCAGTCCAGACTGTGTCTGGCCTGTCGCTTAGTCCCTTTGTCTCATTCTATTTGTGGGCAAGAGGCAGAGACCCCCTGGTCTAGGTGTTAGGGAGGTGTTGGGATGAGGGCTGGACTTGAGGATTCTGGAGGTCTTTCCCAGCCACTATGATTCTGTGAAGATCCACCTATATTTCACATCCATTTCCACTCTTATCTCTCCTTGCCTCTTTTATTCTGGTATGTCCTGAGAAGACACAACAGGATTGGACTGGATGATCTTTCAAGGTCCCTTCCAATCCCTAATGATTCTATGATTCTATTGTTCCATGTCCCACTTACTTTTCCCCAGTAAATCCACATGAGGCAGCCAAGCTTCAAAGACTCTAGCTGCTTGATCCTTTCTCTAAGGGGTGCCCAGTCCCACCCCTGATTCCTTTTTTGATTTGTCTACTGCTCGTTCTTTCACCTCCATCAGTTTTTCAGGTTAATGTGCAGTAGATGTGGTTCTGTCCTGGAATCTTCCCGGTGTCACCCACTCGTTCACGGACACAAAAGCTGGCAGAGAGGGAGGGGGGCACAGGCCAGTGCGGTGCAGTTGATCACAGCTCTCAGAGCCCCGGCAGATGCTAATTCTGAGGGGCTTGGATTTGTTTCTGAGCTTTGTGCTTAGGACGACGTCACCGCAATGAATGCTGTCCTAACATTGGGTTGTTACTTACTCTGGCTATTAAATGTTCTCCAAAACGTCTTTGTGACAGGAGGCAGCAGAATTTTGAAGGCTGACTTTGAAATGCCTTGCTGGCAAGGTTTTCACTTCACAGGGATTTGCTGACCACCACCACCCAATTCCTGCTAGACACAACGGCAGTGGATTTGCCAGGGGCATTGCAGGACACATCCCTCAAATGGCTGGGAAAAGCTCTCTTACAGAAGCACATGAGCTGATAAAGCTCTTATCGTGGCTCACAAAGAGGGAAGGACTTGGCTAAAGCAACGTCTCCTACGTGCAAACACACCTTGTTACCCCACCGTAGCTGAGGTTTCTTTGTCTCCTAAGAACGAGAACGGGCACTTTTCCAAGAAGGTGTGTCAGAGGTAAAGGAACACGCCGCTGGAGTAGCCTATTGTGTCGTAAGAGCCCTGCTGGAGACCCGGAGGTCTTCCTCTATATATACACCACGCTGCTCTTACGGCCAGCCTGGCCTCTCTGGAAAGGGAGGAGCTGCACCGGGACTGCATTCGGGCATCCGCAAGCCAAGGTATGTCTTTCAGTTGTCTTACGTTTGCCCTGCTCCACTTGCCACAGGAAGTTTCTGTCCCATCGCCACGCGTTTCAGTGGTGTTAGCGGCTCTCTTGGCAGCAGAACTGCAGGTGCTGCGTGTCGTTCTCTGAAGAGGGCTTTATGCAATTAGAATCTTCGTGTGTAGCGTAAGGCAAGGCGAGAGGCGAGTAAGAACTGTGCAGAAGCAGGACCCGCGTGCCTGCGCTGCTCTGTGTGTGTTCTGGACCCTGAATTCATGGATCTAGAGATACTCGCAGGCAGAGGGCTGTTGAAATCGGTCCCTTACCAGCATGTCTGCACGTGAATTCCTGCCTTCTAACACAGACACTTGGCTACTGAAATGGCTACGATGGAAACATCTGAAAAATGTGCTTGGGGATTTAATCGGCTGCTTCCGATCCGGAAAGCTGCCCCATACAGAGAAACACCTAGAGAAGTCGGTGTGTCCTGCGCGGGTGTGGGGATCGGCTTGGTGATGATTCACCAGCTGCTTTTTGAAAGTCACGCTAGTGGCACACGTATCCCTTGAATTTGGTAGCTTTAGACAAAGCCCAGCTCACTGCAAGCTGTAGCCATTGCTTGGTGAAAATGAAATGTTGGCATAATCAGTGAATTGAGGTAATTTGCAGGATGCTTAAGAAGGAATCCTGGTTTCCTTCCTGCCTGGCATTATCTTCCAAGCTTCGCTAGAGTGGAGTCAGGATTGCTTGTGTGCCGTTAGCCAAAGGGAACCTCATGGCAGCAGGGACAGCTTTGTGGGCTAGAACTTAAAAGACACCAACCTGCGACCAACAAATCCAGGTTCACACTCCTTCTCTGATTGCAGAGGAGGTTTTAATTCAGGTACCCCAGTCACTAGGCAGTAGCATGTCCTGCAAGGGTCTCTCTTCTGTTCCACACTGCACAGACAATCGAGTATCTCACTCACAAGGACTTCCTCCATAGCCACCCTTGCTCTCAAGGGTAACAAGTAATAGTTCCAGAATCCAGGACGGAGGGTTTTGCTGGTGGGTACTAAAGACTAGCGTAATACCAAGGCTGAACTACTTTCAGTGTCAAGTGGATTCCAGCATTAAGTGAAAATATATTTCTATTTTTGTTTGTTTGTTTGTTTTGAAGACAGAAAAGCAAAACAGAGACCATGAGCTTCAAAAGCTGCGGACTTCTGTGTGTGTTGATCCTGGTCTCCCAGATGCTTCTAGCCAGCTGTGAAAGACAGAGGGAAAGGAAAAAGGGAAGGCAAAGCATAGGACACAGTGGAAAACGCCAGCCTGAACCTAATCAGGAAAATGAAAAAGGGTGGCAGCCAAAAGGAGGAAAACCGCCTCCTGCGGGCAAGTTTAAAACCCAAGAAAACGCCGAGTGTGTGTGGGCAGTGACCAACACGAGCGGTTCCACTGTGCGCGTCGAGTGTGGGCTCCGTGACAGCGCGTTTTGGTGTGAATTCGCCGGAGACCCTTCCAGCTGCGCCCAGTATGCGGCAAACCAGAGATCCTTCTGGAAACAAGTCTCCCGATCCCTAAAGAAGCAGCAGCAGATCTGCCGCGACCCTAGAGGTGTCCTAAAATCCAAAGTGTGCAGGAGAGGCCCACCGAGTGCTCATCTTAAGCTGGCCCGCTCGAGCCTGCTACCAGCAGTGGGGCCGGCAGAAGGAGTCCTTCAGGCTCCAGCAGCTGCCTCCGCGGCAGAAGATGGGCCCGAACGCCATCCTCAAGACTGTGTTGAAGACATAGACTATATTGATCAGAGAAAGGTAGCCCAGGAATACTGCCCAGAAGGCTTCATTTCTTTCTGCAACTTCTTCATCACAATGGTCCAAGACAAAAAGTGCTGACAGAGCGTTTGCAAAGCCCCGTATTGCCAGAGGGCAGTTGCTGCAGGCTCTTCCAGGTTCCATGCCCGTGGTCTGTAGTGCACACAAGAACGAGAGGAAGATGCTGTTCCGAGCTGCTGTACGCCAAGCACATGGCACTCGGCACAGTTGAAGATGTTATAGATTTTATTTGCATGGAGGTTGCTTCACAGCTGTTTCCAGTGGGTGCAAATCTACACAGAAGGCCAGAAACAGGCTTTTTGCCCCTCTTGGAGCTGTGCTAGCCGAGGCGATGAATTCAGTGCCGTGCACTTCTTGGTAGTACCTTCCAATTGAAAATTGTGAGAATAAATAAAACTCAAAACACATTCAAGTATCCTCCCTGTGTGTGTTTAGATTGCTCAGTAAGTGCTAAATGTTTGTCAGATATTGATCTTTGAGAGGGTACAGCAAAGGGTTGAATATGAGAAAGCTTTTTCACTCCTTGAGTTGTGCAGGCTTGGGCTTCCTTGGCTGGTGTGAACAGCGTTTTCGCTGGCAATGACACTACATTCATTTTTCACCTAACGAAATTGCAGTGAAGGGCGGCAAGATTTTCAGAGTTTTCTGTAGTTCTGCAAAGTTTCAGTTTTCCAGTCTTATCAAAGGAAGTCAGGAGACTCTGTAAATGTGATTTATATCTCTTTTCTCCTGCGATATGGAGAAGCTCTGCTAATTTTCTGACAGGTAAACAGGGATGCAGAGATAAAACAACTCGCACAAGTTTGCTGGCCAGCACAAGACCCCTTTCTCAAGCAGCTGCAGCACTTGTGCTCAGCATTGCCTGCGCGTTCTTTTGCAGTGCAGTTGTCTGTGATGCATGGACAGCACTGCTGAATTCCCTCCTACTCATTAGGCATCATTTGTGTTTAAAAGAAATCCAGACTCTACAGTAACGGAGATTTTAGGAGACGCGAACAAAGACTGACCTTTGCTAGTTTTGGAAATCAATACGCAGGTTACACGCGGGAGGAAGGATGCCCCAGTGGGCCTCTTGGAGAAACCTGGATGTTCAGGAAACACAACTTCCCGAAGCATTTCTAGCAAATTACAGTAATAATTCTGGGGTTTGAGAATGCAGAGCATGTTTTAATCCGTAGTTGTCTCACTTGTAGAGTGTTAGAGAGAACGCATTTTAGATGGGAAGTTATGAGTAACTTACCTTCTGCTGATTCTTCCTCTTCCTCCATTCTTACATATTTAGACAAGCTTGTCTGGGGAAGGCATTCTGAGGCTGCCCTGTCTTGTAGCTGTGGCACCAAGGTCCCTGCCATCTTTTAATCTGTGTTTCCCTTGCAATGAAGAATTAACATGGTCAAAATGCTGAAATTTAGATGGAAATTTAGAAAGGAAAGTGCTCCTAAAGAGGCAGCTGGCTCGGGGGTTTTTGCCTGTTGGAATCAGAGCTACTTGCACAAAACTGAACTGCCTTTGGTAGAGGCAGGAGGAAGTCACCAGCTTGGATATTAGCCACAGCGCTTTGAGGAGGACAGTGTGCTGAAGGCTCTCACAGCTACTTTGTATTGAATGAGGTTTGTTTCTTACAATAATGTGGTCGCTATGTGACCGATATCTTCAATGTGAGGTGCTGTTTTTGCCAGACCAACACTGTTTGAGAAGGGTTCAGCTGCATTTTAGCAAGTCTGAATGGCTAAAAAAACTGGTTAGCCCTGTGGAAAAGCTGGCTATTAGCAGGCTTTGCAGGATAAATGCTACTGGACTGGTGCTTACAGCAAAGCAAAATTCCAGTAAAAAGGAGAATTAAAGCTGACTGCTGTGCAGACTGGAAGAGACAGCTATTCTGGGTAGGAAACCAGCTACCAGCTTCTTCTTGTTGAGGTAGATACATCACAGAATCATAGAATCGTTAGGGACTGGAAGGGACCTGGAAAGATCATCTAGTCCAACACCCCTGACACAGCAGGATCACCTAGACCAAGTCGCACAGGAACATGCAGGCGGGTCTTAAACATCTCCAGAGAAGGAGACTCCACAACCTGCCTGGGCAGCCTGTTCCAGCGCTCTGTCACCCTTCTCATATTGATGTGGAACCTCCTATGTTCTAGCTTACACCCATTGCCCCTTGTCCTATCACTAGATGACACTAAGAAGAGCCTGGCTCCATCCTCCTGACACCCACCCTTCAAATGTTTATAGACATTAATGAGGTCACCCCTCAGTCTCCTCTTCTCCAAGCTCAAGAGACCCAGCTCTCTCAGCTTCAACACTAGAAGGGCAGGTGCGTTCCAGCTGCTAAGTACCTTGTGTGTTGGCCTGTGCACACAATTGCTTTGGGAGATCATTGTGGCAAAGAAATACAGAGGAGAAGTTAGGACCTTGCATTTGGCTGAAGTGATCGTACAATGGATTATGAACATCTCATCCAGTAGAGAGCCATGTGTGTGATGGTCCTAGATGACAACTGCAGCACTGGGTAGATTGCTTAAAAGCCTCACTTGCTCCAGATGTTTTGGAAAATGTCCAGTTGTAACTACATGTAGCTGCCATTACCCTCACAAGTACTAGGATAGATGCTGTGTTACCTGAAGCTTGATCCACCCTGCTACAAGGTGCCAGGAAGCACTGCTCCCTCCATGGCTGCCAGCCAGCTGGGCACAGCACATCTGCAGAGCAAGTTCCAGCCCAGGGATTCCAGAGCTGTGAGTTACTTCTCAGGACTATCAGCACCAGAACCTGTGTATGGGAGCTTCATGCCTGTCTCCAGGTATGTAACACATACTTCTGCCACCTTGTTGTCTTGTTTTCTTTCAGGACTTTTCTCTTCACGTGTGGCTCTTTGCAGGAGAAGAACACACTCGGTCTCAACAGTTCCGGGCGCGCGCAGGTGCCTGTATCCTGCAGGGACACTGTGGACCATCGGGAGCAGACAGATAGCTCTGTACAGCCCTTTTCCTTGATGGGCCAATGTGAGCATGTGGATCTCAAAACTGCATCAAGACGGGATTTTTAAGCTCCACGGGTGTGTACATCTGACTATTCTTCAGAAGGGCACACTTTAGAATAAGAAGAGCTGCTGCAAACCTGTCTGGAGTCTAACTCCATGAGCAGCCTTTTTCGTAATTGCACAGGCTGCAAGTCTAGAGCTAAGTGCACCTAACTTCTGGCTGCTCTTGCCAAGCCATCTGGTTTGGTCCTGCATCTGTACAGGAATCACTCAACAGCAATGGCATATGAGTGGCCTTCCTCTAGGCCACTAGGAGGGCCAGTTAGAGCAGCAGAACTTTGGTGCTTCTGGAGTTAAGCTGGTTAGGATAAAGGAAATGTTTCCTGGCTTTGTCCGCCTTCGGATCTCCACCTGTAGTCCTTATGAAAAGCTCATAGCTAAGCTCTGTCCTGTGCCTCTTCTCCCCAGAAGCACCAGTTGTCATCACGTCAGAACTTCATGTTTAGACAGCTTGGAATCGTTGTAGTGGTGGCTTTTCTGGCACCTTCTATAGGTGCAGGAAAGAAAATAATGAATGCATTTGAAAAATGACATCAGCATGAGTGATGGAAAAATCAACCCCATTTTACATCTGGGAAATGAGGGATAAGAAAGCTGGGTGATCTGGACAGTCACGGGGAAAGGATCAGCGGCTGAGTCAGGGACTAAACCCAGGTCTTCAGTATTCCAGTGGTCCCTTTCTCTTGCTTCATTATTAGATCACTCTGCACAAGAATAATGTGTATTTCTCCTTGAAAATGTCCAGCAAACTTCTAGGCATTTTTAAATGAATAGCAGTACCTTTGGGAAAACCTTNCTCTGGACACGCTCAAGCACCTCAATGTCCTTCCTAAACTGAGGGGCCCAGAACTGGACACAGTACTCAAGGTGCGGCCTAACCAGTGCAGAGTACAGGGGCAGAATGACCTCCCTGCTCCTGCTGGCCACACCATTCCTGATGCAGGCCAGGATGCCATTGGCCCTCTTGGCCACCTGGGCACACTGCTGGCTCATGTTCAGGCGGGTATCAATCAGCACCCCCAGGTCCCTTTCTGTTTGGCTGCTCTGCAGCCACTCCGACCCCAGCCTGTAGCTCTGCATGGGATTGTTGTGGCCAAAGTGCAGCACCCGGCACTTGGACTTATTGAACGCCATCCCGTTGGACTCTGCCCAACTGTCCAGGCGGTCAAGGTCCCGCTGCAGAGCCCTTCTGCCCTCCAACTCAGACACATCTGCCCCCAGCTTTGTATCATCTGCAAACTTGCTGATGACTGACTCAATGAGTTTGGGGCCGGGGAAAGGATCAGCGGCTGAGTCAGGGACTAAACCCAGGTCTTCAGTATTCCAGTGGTCCCTTTCTCTTGCTTCATTATTAGATCACTCTGCACAAGAATAATGTGTATTTCTCCTTGAAAATGTCCAGCAAACTTCTAGGCATTTTTAAATGAATAGCAGTACCTTTGGGAAAACCTTGCTTAGCTTCTAGGCAATGTAAGTTTGTTTCTCCAGACACCCCTGGGTACCATGATTTGAATATCTATTTGGAAGGAAGGGCTTTTGAAGATAGAAGATTCATCTCAGCTTCAGAGGTAAAGAAGTTTCAGGAAGTTTCCCCGCTCTTCCTTTGTGGATACTTAGACCTTTGGTAACTGCTTTAGACTACGGCTGAACTATTTAGGTGGACCCAACCCCCAGAGGCTTTCACAAATTCTCAGACTCTCACCAAACTTTAGAGTGAAAAAATTGACTTTTTTAAAAAGAGGAGGGAAAAAATGGAACGTGATATTTTTTCCTACTATATGGCAGTCTGATCCCTAAAATGTTAGATGTGCCTTTGCATTCACTGGGAAATACGGAGGCGCTGCTGATGACCACAAACAGCTGTGGCGATGCAGCGCTACTTACGGATCTGTAAAACTTCACCTCCCTTATCGTTAAAGCTTTTATTCTGCTATTATCTTCTGCAGTAGCTTTTCCTGCTCACTCTCACACACAATTTCATTTGCATGCCTCTGCTCCTTTTGCAGCCTTCTGCAGTCGTGTCGCGCTTTGGCAGCAGTGCAGATTGCTTATCTAACCTACTCATAGGAGAAGAGAGATGAGTGGCTTCAGCTTCCTGCTTCCAGGAGTGCCTTCCCCACTGCTTCACCCGAAGGGGCCAATGGGTACCTACCGCCTGATATCACCTCACCCGGATTTGCCCAACCGTGGCAGAGGGCTCAGACAGGACACATTTTACACACACAGCCAGGCTCAATCCGTGTGGGCACAGCTGCGCCTAGATAACCCTTTCCCTCC
This sequence comes from Rhinopomastus cyanomelas, assembly GCA_013400115.1. Taxonomy (NCBI): domain Eukaryota; kingdom Metazoa; phylum Chordata; class Aves; order Bucerotiformes; family Rhinopomastidae; genus Rhinopomastus; species Rhinopomastus cyanomelas. The sequence goes on along the minus strand of VXBP01009347.1, from coordinate 104,326 downwards.
CTTTCATGGTTGTGTCTTTTTTGTTTGCCCAGAGCAAGGCAGCTCAGTGCTTGTTGGTAGCTGCTGCGCCTTGCCCATGGTCTCGCCTGATTTTCATTCCATTTCACTACACGAGATTGTTTGTTCCTCCAGGCTATTTCTGAGCATGACACCACTTTGATTAGCACACTGGGAATGGATCAAGTGGGAAAAAAAATCCAGCTTCGAGGGTGGGAAGTTCAGCAGGCTCCAGCCTGTAGATGTCTCTTGCAATCTTGTCAGTAGGGTGGAGGTACCAGCCCATCCCTGGCTAAAGCATGTATGACTCCTGCCTCTTAGCATCATGAATAGTATAACAAAGCCTGTAGACCTCAAGAGAGCTTTTCCTCTTAGCTTTTCCTGTTTGCTCCCTTGACAGAGCAGAAGAATTTTGAACTCTGGCTGCAGCCATCTCTTCAAAGAGCCAGAGAGGAAAAGGTGGAGCGCTGGGATCCTAGCTGGACTGGCATGATCAGATACCAAACGCGTAGAGGTTTCAAAAGGATATCCAGGTCACTCACTTGCTCCTTCTACTGCCATTGCTGCAGTGAGGTAACACAGGGTCATACATAAAGAGAGGGGACTGAAGGCGTCACTCCGCTTTTTACTTGTTTACAAGGCTACCACTAGCAGAAAGGGGTGACTGAGGGCCCGAATTAGCTTTTTAATGAGGATTCATGTAGCAGATTGCTCTGGAAACGTGTTTCTATCCCTGTAAAATGTATGTTTTATTCAGCTACTAGAACTTCCACCAAAGCTGCTTATTGATCTAGCTAAAAATAGGTGTTTTAAGACAAGTGGTAAAGAACCCATGGAAGAACAGCGAAGGCTTCCCATGAAGTTGTTGCTAGCTGGCTGCCTCAGTGACTTAACATACCTGGCCCCACGTAGAAATGACAGATGTAATTAACCCGAAGACTCCACTGATTTCCAGGTAGCAAAAACATCATCAAAGGGCCTCTATTATATAATAAGAGCCTGCAACGTGTTGAGAACCGTCTGCAGGCGTGCATGTATAAGCACTCTGCGGTGCTCTGTGCATGCCAAGGAGGGAGAGACAAGCAGACAGAATATTTGATGTTAAGATGAGTGAAAACTCAGGAACTACAGTGCAGCAGGAATGCATCCTACGCATCCATAAAGTGCATGCTGATTACATGTAATGAGTAGACTTGGAGAATAGAACATGATTTATGTATCATGAGTTACTTTGACATCTGTTGCCTGAAGATGATGCGGTTTCTAGAGTCTGGAGGTGATGTACTCCCTGGAAAATCTTAGACTTCTCTTGGTCTGTGGTCATGGTTTGCCCACAGTCGGCAGCCCTACACGGCAACATGCTCTACCCTCTCAGTGGGGTGGGAGAGAAAACTGCAAAAGCGAAGGTGGTCAGACTCATGGCTTGAGGTAAGGACAGTTTAACAGGTGAAGCCTAAGCTGCATAAGCAAGCAAAGCAAAACATGGGCTTTATTCATTGTCTGGCCCTCTCAGTGTGAGGAAGGTTTAAAAACACAGACAAGTCCAGTCCAAATGCCAAATGCAAAGACCTCTCTATGTAGTCCTCTCTTAAAAGCTGTGTTCTAACAATCTCATAAGGGGTGAATCATGACCTGTAAGTGCTTCAGGTTGTTGAAACTGAAGGGAGAGGTTCCACACAATTGAATGAGAGCAGCATTAATAGAAACGACATTTGTAAAGGTGATTTGTGGTTTCGAACTAAAAGGAGAGAAAACGTTCATGCAAAAAGAAATGATAACTCCAGACACCAGCAGAGTGTGCTGCCATTCGGCGAGACCTCGACAGGCTGGAGAGCTGGGCACGGAGAAATGTAATGAAGTGTAACAAGAGTAAGTGTACAGAGCCTTGCATCTGGGCAAGAACAACCCCAGGTACCACTGTAGGTTGGGGAATGACCTGTTGGAGAGCAGTGTAGAAGAAAGGGATCTGGGGGTCCTGGTGGACAGCAGGATGACCATGATCCAGCAGTGTGCTCTTGTGGCCAGGAGGGCCAACAGCATCCTGGGGTGGATCAAAAGGGGGTTGGTTAGCAGATCAAGAGAGGTTCTTCTCCCCCTCTACTCTGCCCTGGTGAGACCACACCTGGAGTATTGTGTCCAGTTCTGGGCTCCTCAGTTCAAGAGGGATGTGGAGCTTCTGGAGAGAGTTCAGCGTAGGGCAACAAAGATGATAAGAGAGGTGGAACACCTCCCTTATGAGGAGAGGTTGAGGGAGCTGGGTCTGTTTAGCTTGGAGGAGGCTGAGGGGTGACCTCATTAATGTCTACAAATATTTGAGGGGTGGGTGTCAGGACGATGGCACTGGGCTGTTCTCGGTGTCATGTAGTGATAGGACAAGGGGCAATGGTTGTAAGCTGGAACATAGGAGGTTCCACATCAACCTGAGAAGGAACTTCTTCACGGTGAGAGTGACAGAGCACTGGAACAGGCTGCCCAGGGGG
>VXBP01009347.1:40230-101122 GCA_013400115.1 Rhinopomastus cyanomelas | reverse complement strand
CCTGGGTCTTCCTTCTTTCCCTTTTTAAAGATTGGGGTCACATTTGCTATTTTCCAGTCCCTAGGCACCTCTCCTGTTTCCCAGGACCTAGCAAAGATGATGGAGAGCGGCCTAGCAATGACTTCTGCCATCTCCCTCAGCACACGCGGGCCCATGGATTTGTGCACATCCAGTTTGTTCAACTTATCCCTAACCCAATCCTCATCAACCAAGGCAGACTCACCTGTTGCCTCAACCTCCTCTGCAGTCTGGGGTCTAATGTCAACACAACCCTTAGCAGTATAGACAGAGGCAAAGAAAGCGTTAAGTATCTCTGCCTCCTCTGCATCTTCTGTCTCCAGGGTACCCACCTCATTCTGCAGGGGGCCTACGCTGCTTCTACTTTTACTTTTACTTGCTATATATTTGAAGAAGGATATGAGAAGGAACTTCTTCACAATGAGGGTGACTTGGTCTAGGTGACCCTGCTGTGGCAGGGGGATTGGACTAGATGATCTTTTGAGGTCGCTTCCAATTTCTAATGATTCTATGATTCTATGATCACATAGATTCATTAGGTGTGATGCCTAGTGTTGAATAAAAATAGAGTTCACAGAAAACAGAGCCTGGTGATTTACATCTACTTTGATTTCTGTGTATTTTATTCAGAGTATAGGAGAAGCTCATACAGAGAAGAACATTCCATCCCCACAATTAAATGGCTTTGAAGAACACTGTGTGTTGTAGAACACAAATGAAGGATGAAGGGCTTATTTTATCACTCAATAATTTTACTAGCAAGAGTAAAACAAGCTGTCATGGTATTAAAAAGACTTCTCAGAACACGAGTCCATAGTTTTTCCTTCAGCTGGAGTGTTTCCAAGCAACATTTCAGTGGAGTTTCCCTTTTCAAAAGATAGCAGTGCTTAGATGGATGCTGCTGCAATCACACGTAGTATTTCTTGCTACCCCTTATCTTCATGTGCCCAGTCAAATTGCTTGTTTTATAGCCTGGATAGAACAAGAGTAGATGTACAGAAACCAGCTTCATTCTAGAAGAACATCACACACATGTATGTCTTTCCTCTCTAAGGCACTGAGGTCACCTTAATGCCTGAAGTTTTTGTTAGGAGCTGGTGGTGCCAGATCATGAGCTGCGTCTCTCATCTGAACTTTCCCTCCTCTTGCTCCTGTAGACAGTTCACCAGAACTGTATGTTCACCGGAGAGTATGAGTACCTTTTCTATTAGTCTGTTGGCTTCAGCCTTTGGAAGAAATACAAGATTTACTTAGGGATGAAAACAACTCACTTTCCTACAGAGCACCAGTCTTCATGTCAGCCTACCTAGATTCTTGCCAAATGAATGTTGACTTTGACTTCTGGTCTGCATTTGAGTACCTCGTGTTTGTACTCCTTGAGAAGACCCATGCTTGCCTCCCAGGGTGCACCCAGGTACACCAAACCTCTGTTTTGAGATACGCAAGTCTTTTCAACACTCATGCAACTCCCCTGGACTTGCAGATGTATTACTCAGAAGTAAATGTGGTTAAAAGCCCATCATTAGGATTCATTTTATTCTTTAAAATAGCTGCCAAAATTTGCTATTGGCCACTAAGCCAGAGGTGGCCAAATAATTAACAGTTTTCAAATAAAGTTAATTGATTAACTGAAAACAGGGCCACAGGAGAAAGTAGCAAAGACACGAAGTAATGTAAAAGTTGTGCTTTAAAAGTTGAGCAGAATCTGTAAGTTTGAGTGTTTTCTGCACAAAAGTGTAAAGGTTTGAAAATCTGAAAAGTGTCTGACCCCCATCAATGCCCCCTGTTCTCCTCCCCCGCCCCCAGTCACTTCCACCTTCTTCGCTTCATCTTCACTTCTCTCTATCTTGAACTGTTTGGAGCTGCATCGCCGCCACTGAGACAAAACATTACTGCTGTTGAAAATGTTATTGCTCCTCAAGTTGAAGATTTGTCTGGACCTGGAGAGACTGTGAGAATTCTGAGCTTTGAAGATTCATGAGGATTGAGACTGAAGTCGGACAACCGCCATGAGCTGAAATAGGTTCTGCCACGTGTCACAGGAAGATTGTCTTTCTTGGAACATGCTAAACAGAAATTGCTCACGTTTCATACATCTGAAGAATGTCAGGTGCTGCATTAGTCAAAGACAACATTCTTAAGATCCCAAAGACTTCCATCCATGTGGAGTGAAAGACAGGGGATCAACAAAAAGCCCAGCTCAATGACTCCATCTAAGACCTTTGGAATTATTAGAAACCCTTTGGCTTTTGCATCCCAGAGCTTCCTTTTCTGCAGAACTGAAGGCTTGTCTGGGTGGTTTTCTTTAAGCTGGAACATAGGAAGTTCCACATCAACCTGAGAAGGAACTTCTTCCCAGTGAGGGTGATGGAGCACTGGAAGGGGCTGCCCAGGGGGGATGTGGAGTCTCCCTCACTGGAGATGTTCAAGGCCCGCCTGGATGTGTTCCAGTGTGACTTGGTCTAGATGATCTTGCTGTGTCAGGGGGATTGGATCAGATGATCTTTTGAGGTCCCTTCCGATCCCTAATGATTCTATGATCTACTGCTTGTAAATCAGGTAGATGAGAACTCATCCTCTTTGTGGACATGAAAATTCACGATTAGCAACGTCCAGCAATAAGCATACAGAATATCCTGAGGTGTACAGGTATAGGGCATAATGGGCTGGTTTATTCTTCGCTGGCAACGTTTGACTCTTACCTATACAACAGTCGAGATGCGTGCGTGTGTGTGTGTGTGTGTGTGTGTAGCACTGAATGTACTTGTAGATGGGTTCAGAGGGGAAAAAAATCACACAATTACACATCTGCAGCGTCACACACCTTGTTCAAATGTGTGTGCCAAGACTCTTTTATTCAGGGTACTGCTTTTTCTTGTTTTTCTTGTTCTCTTTAGCTGTGAGGTCCAGAAGGTAGCATTTATGTTTTTGAGGAGCAGTGGGCAGAGCTGATAAATGAGTGGTTACCTACACATTGCCAAGAATACTTCTAAATGAAGTGAAACCGACTAAGACTATATGTCGACGTAGTGCTAGTTTGTCTGTTTGTAGTTTAGGTGCATCCAAGTTTCCGGACTTACGTTACACATTGATTTGGTTTCCGAATCCACAGACTGAGTGCTCATTTCTTCGAGTCACCACAGCATGGCACTTGGTGACACGATGACACCAACTGACCAGCAGTTGCCCTGCAGGTTCTGATTTGTCTGTCTGCAGGCATCAGCACCCTCCTCATAAATCCTCAAGACTCCCACCAGCAGCTGCTATCCCTAAGAGCTCCACGTGTCAACACTTTTGTCAGCTTCTCATTTCATCCAGAAGCTGCGAGTGTTTATGTGAGTGTGTGGGTGAACACAAGCCATATGAACAATTACAAAGTGTGAATCCAATAATTTCCCAGACTCTGGAAGAATTTATATGCAACACAGAGCCAGTCTATAAATTTGATCCAACCCTCCTGTTAAAATCACACATCTGTTGGACAATATATTAATTCAGTCAACCAAATAACTTGACAACAAAATAAATATACTTAAAATTGGAGGCATCTTAAAAACACTTTAATTGAGATTAAACTGGGCATGTGAAATGTGTGGGGAAAAGGCCATTTAAAAATGTTATGCTCACATAAACTATTATAACTTATGTAGAACAGCTACGTGCCTTAAGAGGTCCAGGCGTATTTGTTCTGGCTGATATTGTGCCTGGGACAGCCAGTTATCTGATGGGTTGTTCCCACTCCTGGGCTCAGTGCTCTTGTTTTTTGTTGACAATGGGAAGCTCTTAAGACTGTGATTCCCTTGTAAACCAGAGCTCACAGTGACTGTTGGTAGCACGGAACAGTCTCACGCTGTGGCTGCTGTCACGTCATAACAGCGCTCCTAGTTTAAGGGTAGACATCAGTGTTTGGAGTAACACTGGAATGGCTTGTTTTCTTCAGGCACGTTTCCATGAGTTTAAATGTTCCTGTGACTGCAACCAACTCCATCACAGTCACCTCAGGTTTCACCTACCTATTGCAGACATGAGAGAGACCATACGTGAGCTGTTTGCTGTGAACACCCGTGCCACTAGACAACATTATGGTCCTATTTTCTCTCCTATATTTGAGGCAACAGATGTTTTCAAATGTCTGGTCTTCAGAAACTAATCTACTTGATCTCTGAACCTTGAGTGTTCTGAGAAAATACATTTTCGTGAAATCTGGGAGCCTTTTTGATTTGATACATCAGCTGATGAGCTAGAGGTAGCTGAATAATGCTTCAGAGCTCTGAAGAAGTATGTGTAGCTCTTCTTCTACAGTGTGCCAGGGGCTCCAGACTGGAGGTACAAAATAAATCTCCTTTGAAAATCATTGTAGAAAAGAAATCACCAGTGCTCCTAACCCTGTTGTACTAAGTTGATTTCTGCACCTGCACGTTGGATATGCATCTGCCTGGCGCAGCAGCATTTACCTGCGAGTGATGCCTTCTTTGCTTTTCCAGAAGTCACCTGGCTTCACTGACGTTTGTAAAGATCTCCCACTAAGCTTCCAGCAGCAGTGAAGTCTGCCTGATGAAGGCATCATGACTAGTGAGATGCCAGCTAGGATCTGACTTGGAAAAAGAGTTTGAAAAGCGTCTGTTTTCACCCACAAGGACACCCATGGTCAGTGTCTCAAAGTCTACGGGCAGTGGATGCAACAAATGAAGAAAGCTGGCGATCCTGGCCACCACTATGAACAGACTCTTAAAACTCACGCGCAGTGACTCCAGTTTGACTTTAATGGTCACTCACGTGAAGGGACGGGTCCAACATGGAATGAAATAGTCAAACAGTCACGCCCAAGACTTCAGTGTAGTCAAAAGCCTACGACTCTTCATTAGTCACTCGTTATATATCATCTGCTAATGAAGGAAGATTAGGTGCCTCAGGATGTAGGAGGGACGTGTTTGACTGCATGGAACGCGCTAACAAAATCTCTGCAGTGCTTGTGACACAAGCAGCAGTGTGCAGTGCCCTGACAAGGAGATGATGCTGCTGACGTTTTGCATCAGCAGCGGAAAGACCTGGGACAGCAATCAGATGGAAATGAAAAAAGCAGCAGCACAGCAACAACCTGGTCCTGTTGAGCAGTGTTGCAGAAGGCTGTGACTCGTCAGCAACTCTGCGTAGTCATTCTCAGCCGTGAGGGTTACATGATGATGACAAACAGTCTGGTCACTAGCAATAGAGCAGAAACACCGTGAAGATAGTGGGAGGAAAGAAAAATATGTTGCAGCTTGATTTTCCTCTGGGGAAATAAAGTAGAGGAGCAATGTGCATGGCCTTGCCTGAACTTCACCTCATTTTCCATCAATAAGTCTTGTCCTAGTTTACTCTGAGGACTTCCAGAATGTACCTGGGGTTTTGGTAGTTTAGATTGGACATTTGGTAGTTCAGATAGACAAAGAAAAGTGCACAGGCACGGTGCGCAGATAAACTCTGGACATGCTGGCACCATTCCACACAGAATGTGCAACCAGAGTCATGTGTCATAGTTTTACTAGAGGAAACACAAAGAGAGGTGACCAGCCTGCAGCAGTTTTAGGACCCTGTTACACCAGCGCGAATCAGTTGGAGATGGGTAGATTTAGAGTGGATGTGAGGAGGAAGTTCTTCACCGTGAGAGTGGTGAGAGCCTGGAATGGGTTGCCCAGGGAGGTGGTGGAGGCCCCATCCTTGGAGGTGTTTAAGGCCAGGCTGGATGAAGCTCTGGTCAGACTGATCCAGGGTGGGATGTCCCTGCCCATGGTAGAGGAGTTGGAACTGGATGATCCTGTGGTCCCTTCTAACCTTAACTGACTGAGTGACTTAGTCTAGGTGATCCTGCTGTGGCAGGGGGATTGGACTGGATGATCTTTTGAGGTCCATTCCAATCCCTAGTGATTCTATGAATCTTGTCAGTGCTGCTTGCACCTTTGACACCTGCCTTCGATGCGTGCTATTGTCCAAGCTCCTATATAGGTCACAGTTGAGTCTGTTGTTCTTGTGCCACTTCCACATAAGATTTTCCCAAAACACATATATCAGAAGGAACTTCTTCCCAGTGAGGGTGACGGAACACTGGAACAGGCTGCCCGGGGAGGTTGTGGAGTCTCCTTCACTAGAGATGTTTAAGACCTACCTGGATGTGCTCCTGTGTGACGTGGTCTACATGATCCCGCTGCTGCAGGGGGGTTGGACTAGATGATCTTTCGAGGTCCCTTCCAATCCCTAATGGCTCTGTGAGCCCCGTGGCGTACCATCCACAGAATCTGCTGGCGTTGATACTGCCAGTAGAAAATGAAAACATTTAAGCTGAAACCTCCAGGTCAAAATCCAACATGAAGCACCTTTATTTGCTGAGTACTGTTGCCAGAAAATTGGCAGTAATATTTGCTGGGAAAAAGCCTTCACCTGATGCTATGCTGTGAATAAATCCCAGGAAATGATGTTTCCTGTAGGGAAGAGTTTGTTCAGTTTCACTTGGTCACAAGAGCTGTAGTTTTGTTGAGACCTATGTTGAGACACTCTATCTGTGACAAGGAAAACTGTAATTGCAGTATTTCAAGTGCCTTAAAACCTGACCCTGCTGTTCTGCTACAAAAATCACCAGCACATGCATATTCCAAGAAATCTGTAATACTTCACCTGAGCGCTGAATTTGGACTTGAATCCCCCGCACCGGCCAGTGTGCCGAGCGCGTGTTTGCTGGGTGGTGGACGGGAAAGCAGCCAGAGAAGCGGGTGAATCCCGCTCTGGTGCCTCGTGGATGAGGCTGCTGTAGCACCTTCGCTACATTAAGGCTGTTCCTTCTTCCACGGGTGTGGGAGCTGGGCTGTGTCCTGGCTGGATGGGGACGAAGCAGCACAAAGGGTTGGAATTCACTGGAATCTCTCTTTCAGTACTAAGTGGACTTTTCAACTGAACTCAGGTAAGAACGTTGTCACCTCTCTCTAGAGACATTTGCCACAGACTGTAGGGTGAGTTTATGGGACGGAAGATCTATCCTACTTTTCCTGCAGTGGTACAGCAGGATGTTGATGCCGGTGAGGTCCTTCAGGTTCTCAGTAAAACAGCAAGCATGGCACAGTTCGTGTGTGCAGGTGTGTTGCTGTGTAGAAGTTATTTTTCTTCAGGTGGCCGGAGTGAGGAAATACCTGGATTAGAGAAGAAAATTCAAACTGTTCGTGGTTCAGTTAAGGTGCAAAGTTTGGGTTAATAATTAAAGGAAAAGGTTGTTCTGTGATCAATTAACCATGGCAGGATGATAAGGAGCTGTTGTGGTGTAAGTTTGAGAAGAAAAATCCTACCCACAGTAATGTGTTAATTGATGCCATGGTGTTATCTTAGGAACAATAACATGTGAAAGAGATTAAAGACATCCTGGAAAGAGAGAGTCCCTGAAACTTTCCTGCAGATGAGTGTTTTGGCCATCGTGTTCACTTCTGCTTGTCAGAGTCACTGCTGAGCTGATGTGTCGGTGGTAGAGTGTCTGCCCCTTGGCTGTGCTACAACAAACCTGTGAGTACTTGCTGTGATCATTAATCATTGCACTGTGGTGATCAGTGATAAGCAAAATAAGAGCAACAACTGAATTTCAGTCTTGCTCTGTCAGTCAGTCAGCGTGCTGCAGGGAATGTCAGAGGTCTCATGTACAAGAGATTATATCACAGAATCATCAGTGATGGGAAGGGACCTCGAAAGATCATCTAGTCCAGTCCCCCTGCCACAGCAGGATCACCCAGACCGTGTCAAGCAGGAAATCTCATACTTGAGAAGCAAGTCCCTATTGGCACTAGAAATTAATCCCTACCAACACCATGCATTCAGAACAGCTACAGCTCAAAGGAAAACACAGCTGATTAGTGACAAAAGGATTCAAGGATCCCAGGACTTGCGTTGTTTGTCATTAAGCCATGTGTTAATCTTTTATCTCTTCATGGGAAGCAGTCCCACGTGTGGCACCCCACATGGCAGATATCGCTGATATTACCATTGAAGTTATGAGCCTCTGACAAAAGAAGTAGGAGCTGCCGCTGTCCTTCTGCATCCTGTTTTCAGTAGCACTTTCAGTTTGAGGAACGAGCTGGTGTCTGTATTATTGCTCCATTTGTTTCAGTAATTTCTGTCCAGACGGTTTCTTAGTCCTTCTTAAAGTTTTCCTAGTGCAAACAAAATACATTCCCTCACACTGGTGTTGCTGGAGGTCTGACTGGAGGGAAAGCAGAGCTGGCTCCTCTGGTGCCCTAACGTTGTTCTGTAGCGCATTATGGCACAAAACCAGAGCTCTGTGCAGGGCTGCATTGTCCGGTAGTTTATTCCAGTGCAGCTCAACGTTCCTTCTGTGCCTGACCTACACTCTCGCAGGGAATGGGATTGTGATGATGTTCTCAGGCAGGACATCTTTTGCTCAAGGGTCAGACCTCAGCTGCAGAAGTTCCCAGGCCTAACTGCAGTGCTATCGATTTGATTAGAGGACTAGGAATGGGAAAAAAGCTTTTCCCTGGAGTTTATCCCAGTCTGGTGCAATCCACCGGTGTAACCCTTCCTTGCTGACCGAGCCCTAAATTTGCAGCTTCGACAGCAGGAAAACCAGAATGTTGAAGCTGCCCTTTGTACCGCCTGCATCTTTCGAGTTGTTGCCTTGATGCTCTATTAGGGAATAGGAAAGGAACTGTAAGACTTCTGCCACCAGGCAAACTCTGCTGAGCTTCTGTGACTGCACTGGCAAAACCAAGCTGAAGGACTATGGCCCGTGGGCAACAGGAAGCCCCTGGAGCGGACGTGTGTGGTCTCAACACGAAAGCGGAGACAACAAAACACAAGCCATGAAACGAAGGCCACGGATTAAGAGCAGCATTTTTTCCCACAGCACTACACTAGGTTTTCTAAAGGACTGTGTTTAACGTGCTTGGAAGCCTCTGGAATGGCCAGCAAATCTTAGAACCGTGGCTCTACATGCTCAGTAAGTGGATTGTGAAATTCTTATTCTGAACATTTTGCAAAAACCTTTCCTCTGCTGCAGTTAAGAGGATGTCCATGCATGTTTTTCTACTGAGGAATGTTTCTCACAGGGAGACATTTAAAGTTTGGGATTGATTTCATTCAACTTAGTGAACTGGAAGCTATTTTCTTTTTAATTTGAGCTAATAATCCGGGCAGGCTTCATAGTCATGGAATCATAGAACCATTGAATCATTAGGGATTGGAAGAGACCTCAGCTCAAAAGATCATCCAGTCCAATCCCCCTGCCACAGCAGGATCACCAAGGCCAAGTCACACAGTCAGTCAGGGTTAGAAGGGACCACAGGATCATTCAGTTCCAACTCCCCTGCCATGGGCAGGGACACCCCACCCTAGATCAGGCTGGCTGGAGCCTCATCCAGCCTGGCCTTAAACACCTCCAAGGCTGGTGGAGAGAGATAAGCAGTCTCTGTTGTCACCCCTACAGTGGCAAGTGGGAAATCTGCTTTTAGGAAGTGCCTGGTTTATCCGTGGGGCTGTACAGTCAGGGGACAGAACTATGTGAACCCCATCTACAGTACCTTCTCTTCCTCAACGCACAGCCAGTGAAAGGGAAGAGGGCAGAAGTAGCTGCATTGCTGCGAAATGTGCTGGTGTGGAGCGGATGCTGCTGGATGTTCTCCTTGGACTTTTCTGGTCTGGACAAGCAGTGCCGCCCAAGGAATGAGGAACGACGCGCGGGCAGCTGCCCTCTCCTGCCGCACACGGCAGCAATGAGAACAAATGCAGTTTGGCACAACACAAATCCACGGAATCCCATTTAGCCAGCTACATGTAAGTCTGATGGGGTGTTTTTTTCCAAGCAGGGGAGAAATATTGTACCAGAGCATTTGCCTGTTCTGGTTTGTCAGGCATTTCATGAAACACGTGAGCTGGCAGACTGAAGGGATGATGCTGTGCAAGAGAAAGGATGGAACTGGAAAGGGTGTGTGAGAACTGTGTGAGCCTGCTCCTGCTGGGTCCAGTCCTTTGACTTTGAGGACATGTGGATGTGCACCCTGAGATCAGGTACGTGGGCAGGATGGTTGTTAGGATCCAGCCACAGAGCTAGATCTTTTACATGTATTTTTCTTTCTGCCATCCAACCATGCTACTGGGTTTTTGTCTTTTCACCAGCCTACTTGTTTTCTTTGTACTAGCCAGCCCCCTTGCATTAACCCTTTCAAACTGTTTAATAGGAAGAATCATCCTCTTAGCACATTTAGTGGTTGTCTCAGGCCTGTAAATCACAGAATCACAGAATGTTACAGATTGGAAGGGACCTTGAAAGATCATCTAAGCCCAACCCCTCCTGCTGGAGCAGGGTCAGCCTACAGTACTGTCTCAAGATATGCTGTCCTATATGGGGATCAAACCCATGACCCCATGGTCTACTATTACTTAAAATGGGAATTCAGAGTCCCATGCTCTACTATTACTTAAAAATCAAGTAAGTCATCATTTCTTGAAAAATCAAGAGTTATTGAGGTGCAGTTTGTTTGCACAGTTCCTACCTGAAGGCATGCTGTCTCATTTTCTTCGCTCTTTTCTTTGGGCTCTTCTATGTGAGACAGCACCTGAGAGTTCCTGTTTTCAGGGACTCTTGGACTGGATGATCTTTCGAGGTCGCTTCCAGTCTCTAATGTTCCGTTCTGTTCTGTGAGTCTTCCCAAGCCCACAGAGGACGGGCAGCCCAAGCCAAGCAAGGGGAAGCTGTTGTCTCTGCCTAATAGATGTGCAGTGCTGCAGCTCTGCCGAGGACTTCCCAAAGCACTCCCCCAATGCCAGTGTCTAGGGGCACCCAAATTCTCTGCACTCTGTGCTGCCGATGCACATGCAAACAGAGTCAAAACCTAATCTTCAGAGACTCTCCCCCAGAGGTTAATAACTGCAGGCTCTTACTGGGTTAAGCTCATGAAAGACTGAGGGAGCAGCACTGCTGCGCTAAGAGGGCCACAGAGGTGGCTGCCCCAGAGCTGTGTGGTGCTGGGAGTATGTGACGTTGCTATCACCTTATCACACAACAGCTGAGACTCCTGTTCGGTTTCTGGGCTCTTGGGCAGAGCTGGCTGTGGGCCTGGAGCACAACCTAGCCCGTGCACCGTGAACAAGTCGTGACAGAGGCTGGCTTCATCGCACTGACACGTACGTTCAAAACCCAACACGTTTCAGCCTCAGAAACATTTCTTCCGTGTGGTGAAAAAACCACCTAGAGTAGCTCTTCTTTTATTTGTTTTCCTGTGAATTGGAGGCAATCTGAACTGGCTTGGGAGGCTTTTTTTGCTTACAAATTTTCCACAGTGTAACAGACTTAGAATTATACTTCCACCTTGGACATGTCCCCGCGCGACTTGGTTTGGGTGATCCTGCTGTGGCAGGGGGTTGGACTGGATGATCTTTGGAGGTCCCTTCTGATCCCTAATGGTCCTGTGATTACACTTGTCTGGCAAGGCATGTCTGCATGGCATTTCCAGTGCGTGCTCCTGGATGATGCAAATGCCCATTGGAAACCAGCTCATCCACAGTCTGCTTTCAGAATGTGTGACACCGGAGCAGCAGACTTGAGTGCGTTAGTGGGCCAGGTGTGCACCGACACTGCATCTGTGCAATCCAACAAGAGGACCGGTGCTAAAGTTGCCTCCTTAAGGGCAAGCAGCAGGACACACAGCAGACAGCACCAAGCACCCTGAGCTTTGGGAGTGGTACCGGGGAAAGAAGCTGCAGTGTATGTGTGTAGCTGTGGTGCTTAGGTTTAGTGGTGTCTTGGCAGTCTAGGTTAGCAGTTGGACTCGAAGATCTTAAAGGTCTCTTCTGATCACAGAGGTTCTGTGACTCTGTATCCAGATCACATGCCATGACTCCTTTCCCTTTGCAAGGGTTAGCAAGGGGAAAAGCAAATGAGTCTTTTTGTCTAGCTCCCTTTTCCCAGTAAATCCACTTGCAAATCCGTCTTGACAGCAGAAAGCCAGTCAGAATGAAACCAGGCAATGGTGAGCTCAGTTGTTTCCCTAATGCTGTGTTTGTTGCAGTTTCCTTGTGAAAGCCTGTCTGTAGCTTTGTACACCTTTAAAAGAAAGGCCGTTTGCTGGGGCGGCACTCATGCCAGCCACCCTGCCACAAAGCTGCCACTTGCTCCAGCACAGGTGCCTACATTGAGCTGCACCTCAGCTTTCTTTCAGAAACACAGACTGGCTTCTTAGCATTTTACTACCTTCTTAAATAATAGAGCTGAGAAGAACACACACGTCCGGTTGTCTGTGTTCAAGACAAAGACATGGGATGTTCCGCTTCCAGCTGCCTACAAAGTCAGCTTCTGTGTATGAGTGGAGGATGAGGCACCGAGAGTACAGCCCAAGAAGGCAAGGGACTGTCAGCTTTCTCTGCTTTCCAGGGAGGGTGTTTGTGACGGTTCACACGCTGCATTGCAGAGAAGTCTGCCATCAGCAATTTTATTGTGGGTCTCTAGTTTACAGTCAACATTTTGTATTACAACCGAAGAGGTACAAAAGTGAACATCGAGACCAACTTGATCCATAGTCAGCATGACCTACTTGCAAGTGTCGATACGTGTCTGCACCAATGCACCTAAGGAGTTACAGAACACAGTGCAAATGAAAACGCCGTTCTCTTCTTGTAAACATCACGGGTGAGGTCCTGGTGTGGTTCAGCTGTGCTCAGGGCAGGCCTGTTGCAGAGTGAAGTTTCATCCAGCGATGCTCAGAATTACACCAGCTCCTGTAGTTCCATAAGGATGCTCCGCACGCTGGATAGTTCCTACAATACGTAGCCCTACAACCTTGTGCCTGTGGGAACAACCCGCTGAGGCACCCAACGAAAGGGCAGCTGCTACGCTGGCACCTGGGAGTACAGCTGTAGCAAAGCCTGCTCTCTCAGCACGAGTGGCACTACAGCCAGGGCTGCAGCTGGCCTCAGGTCTCTGTGGTGTCACATGCGCTGCACTTGGCTACACGTATGAGACTGGCAAAATACAAGTCAAAGAAATCCAAGAAACCTGCTGTTTCAGTCTGCTACGGCACATCCATGCTTGAGAATTATGCACCTCAAGACATCGCGTTTCACCTTAAAAGTGGAGGTCCAATGGCAGCCGTTACTGTGGGAACCTTTTAATGGTTGTCTCTATCACGGAGACAAGCAGCTGTGGCCTGAGGGACCTTTTATGAAAGTTGGAAGGGCTTATCCTTACTGCTATATTAAGAATCAAGTGTCATCCGAACTGCAGCGGTGTTTCCAACAGGATTTTAATGTGGCTGGCTGCGTCAGTCTGGCTATTTTCCCTCTCCAGAGACACGCTCAGCCTGTTCTTACAAATGCTGGCAACTCACTGAGCAGTTTGTGGTCTCTTCTTGGCTCAGCTCAGCTATTTCTTCATCAGCCATTTACTGTGATGCTTGTTAGAAGGTAAGAGCTGCTCTGCCTCTTCTATCACCTACTTCACCTGCTCAGAGATGTCTCAGTCCCTGGGAGAAAAGTGATTTCTGCCATGTGCCAGTGGGCAAAGTTCCTCTCTGGAGATTTCACACTGGGATGCAGGTGTGCTCCAGTCATTTCTCATCCAGCCTTCCAGCGGGCAGGAAGCTCAGAGGAGAAGGGTCTAGTCCTGCATCTGCTGGAAAGGCTCTTTCTTGTCTGTGCATTCCCCAGGGCAGCCATGCTCTGAGCCTCGGTGCACAAGAGGAGCTGCACAGGAGGGAGCAAACCAGGGCAGAGCATCTGCCCTCAACCACTGAACATGCCCCCGGCCCCTCTCAAACAGTGTTTGTGTGCGTGTGTTTACGGCAGTCACATCTAAAATACCACCTCCTGCTCTCTGGCTGTTAGTGGCACAGCAAGGATGTCTGGTTATGGGCTCTGTACACACCGCACTCACATTTGTCACTCTAAGCTACGTAGCTGCGTCTCTTCCAGCCCTAACAGGTGCAACGTAAGGTTTGGTACTGCAGAGGACTTCGCTTCATGGGGTTGCTGTGGTGCTGCTGCAACGCCTGCAGTCTGTGTGTCCAGGGTTATGCACACACTGGAGGAGCTGAACTGGCCTGTGATAAGACATAAAACCAAGCAAATATTCAGCAGCTGCTTTGCAAGGACAACAGAACAACTCTGCAATGTGAAAGCCAAAGCGCACCCTACGTGTGTGCTTGTCAAGCAGATGTCTTGTCTTCTGATCTCTTTTCTACCAGCTTTGGTGTTTCCAGGAGCTAGGGACAAAAGCAATCGAATACAGCGTGAAGTGGGGTGTGAGCTCGCAGCATGTCTGCTACACTCTGATCACAAAAACAATCACAACACCACAGTCATGTCTCTCACACAGACTGTGGAGTTGCTGCATTTCCGGAGGCTCACCACCTCGCTTACGCAGCGGTAAGCGACTGCAAAGCTGTTGCTAATGGCGTCAGGTATGATTAGAATTTTTGCTCCAGGTAGATCTGCTGAACCTATTTTTTCAGTTCCTTGTGGAAGACCTAGATAAAAGAAAGAGGGAATGATCAGCATCATTCGCTCCCAGGCATGGCAAGCCAGATGCTCGGCTGATCCGTGCCATGGGTCTGTTTGCAGTGGCTGTGGGGAGTGACGCTAACCCACACAGTTTCACCTCAAGAGCGTTGCTGTGCATGTACATTGCTTATTTCATTACCGGCCTACGGTAGTGCAGTGTCTTCGCCTGTGTTGCTCCGCGCAGTCGTTTGTGTAGGCGTTACTGAGCTCTGGCACAAGGCACCAGCTTTCACTAATTGTGAGCCCCAGCAGCTCTATGTCAGCAGCTCTTCATGGCGTGTTACAGATTTCTCCTTGCATGGAGCCACTACAGATCTAAACTACTGTTAATTTCCCCTTCCTCCCTGCCCTCTTATTTTGCCTTAGGCTGAAATAACCTCTGCCTACTTACAAATCCTGGTAGTATTGGTTAAAGGCTGCATTTACCCAAAAATACAGTGTGTCCACGAGCATCGGAACTTGGCAGCCTTACGCACTGCACTGGGGTTAATTTTCTCACAGTGTGCAGAGCACCCATTCTCAGCAACACCCAAGCTGGAAAAGGGTTCTTCCTGGCTGGGATTAAAGTCCTGTCACCAGATGAGGCGTTCCTCTCCTTTGCAGAGCAACCTTTCCTTATTTAAGTTTACTGTCACAACCTCAGTAGTTCATGGAGAGATTTGTTTACCTTGGAAATACTCTTATCGAGTAAGAGTCCTTCATCCTTAAAAGCTGTCCTGACAGGTAATGCATGAGTAATACTGAAGCACTGCTGCTTTTCTAATGTCACTAAAGAATACTTTTGGTCTGCATGAGCATCTCTGGACCCACAGAGAGAGATAAAGGGTCTCAGGTTTTGTATCTCCTCAGCAGGTGGATAGACTCCAGGCAAGTCAGAACCTGTTGTTTCCTGGACTTTGATTTCCTCTCCTGACAATGGTGAATTGTAGAAACGAATAGTGTGTGTTGTGTCTCCTGCCTCCCTCTCTGACAAAGCAGCTGGGCAGAAGGTCAGCTCAATACAATGAAAGAAGTAAGGACCATCGGTGACACACTTCTTTATCTGCATGCAGCAGGACAAAAGCTGCCTATTTAGTCCTGGTTATTGTAGGCAAAAGCCCAGTCAGATGAAGATCTATTGAAGGAGGCTGGATTGCTTCTTCCTTGAAGGCAGAGAGCAAGCCCCAGACCCAGGCACCACGAGGTCTGCAGCATCAGTGGAAGTGCCTGTGAAAAGCACAGAGCCGCCTGGAAAGGATGTGACGGCAGTAAGAGGTTAGTCTGCTTTAGCTGTGAATCTGTAATGAAGGGAGGTGCAACAGTGGTTTTATGGCAGCACCTGGTTACCAACGAGAGCGGGCAATTACCTGTAATTGTCTTCACACGTGATCTTAAAGTTTCGCTCTTCTAAGATGCTTTTTAACCTCTGTATGGAACGGCCTGAGCAGGATTCACTGGAGAGGAAAAATTTGCGTTACTTGTGCGTACAACAGGCTCAGCCGCGTGCAGACCAGGACACACAAAAAGGTCTTTCAGAAAGGCTCAGGTGTGATTTCAGGTCACTTCTCTGGTACCAGGAATTCCATGGTAACCACTTAAGCTGTACATTCATTATGAACAAATCACAGAGTCATTTAGGCTGGAAGAGACAGCTCAAGATTGTCTAGTCCAACCAACATCAGCTACAGCAGATTGCCCAGGAGTGTGTCCCCTGATGGCAACTTCACAGCCTCTCAGGGAAACCTGTTTTGGCATCTGAAAGTATTTTATCAAAACCAGTTCTACTCAGCACAATTCTGCTGTTCCCATGAACAAAGGTATTTTCCAGCTATTCGCTGCTGCAAGCGTAGTGTCTTCATTGCTGCACCCACAAGAAAGCTCTGCAGAGGCTGGGAAGGAATTTAAAGGTCATGGAACCTCTCAGAAGCAAGAGAAATGCTGCTGTGTCTTAGCTGCAGCTGTTCAGCAATGCCTTTAGCAAGCACAAAACAAACCAGCAGTACAAAGGTTATTCCTTCCAGCAAAGCAAGCAGCTAGAAGAGTTAACGCAGAGCAGGTTTCACAAGGAGGTTAAGACGCTGTCACTGTTAGGTAGTCACTTGCCAGGTCTGAGCTGCTCCATCTGCCTTCTACAGGTTGCTTGTCATTCCATAGCGACGTGACTCACCTTTGAGGTCCACCAATGTCATGCATGAGCCAGATGTGCACTGCAGAGACTTTTTCTGGGTTCAGGTTGAAGATCTCAATGCTTCCAAAGATGCTGTAAGAATCAGGCAGGAAAAAAGCAGAATGTTCTTAGGTGTCTGAGAAAGATGTTCAGAGCACGCTCCTGGAATTCTAGAGATTGTCAGTGCTGCTGTCATTCTCAGCAAAAGAACATTATCTTGTCAGTGGATTTTCATGGACTATTTCATTTTCTCCTGATAAAAATACACTCTTACTTCACTTTCAGGAGAACTTCTGCAAGCTGACTGCAGACTGGAGCTGCGTTTTCCATCTATAGTCCCTTTTCTGCTGTTCACTTTGTTGGCTATTGATTTGGTCTGGTGTGAGGGAGATCCATTTGCCCAACTACCCTGTTCTCGATGTTTCAGTGTTACTCAAGACTGCACTTCCAGAGAGTAACTCCAGGAACCACCGTCCAGAGAGGCAAAATCCAGTCACTTGCCATGAACAGTTAGAAGCACATCATTCATGCGTAATAACAGACCATGACAATGAAGGAACTTTGTGCAGCAAGAGCAGAGTGCAGGTCCCACCCACATACCCTCTGGAGGATTTCAGTTACAGCCACTGCACAGAAGGAGTGAAGCGAAACAGCTCTACAACAGCCCGTAGGAGTCTACCCAAACCCATCTGCAGCAGTACACATCGGCAAAGACACGTTCGCTGGCACACGTGTTGCAGAGAGACACGATGGTAGAATGCAAATACCTGCTGTTTCTGAAAGCTCCAGCTTCTGTTGATCCATTCAGCATCACTTGAACCACACCACACGCAGCTTCAGCAAACTGAACAGAACAGACGGGCGTTACACTGACACCACCTGCAGTGCCACGCCAGGCTTGGGACCAGTAGAAAGTGCTGTAACTTCTTTGATGCCACCAGAACTGACTTACACAAGTAGAGGACCAGCTAATGCTTCTGCAGAACTTGGCAGTGCATAAAAAAACAGCTTTGAAAGGCCAAACTGTGATGAAGTTGCCGTAGCCAGCTATGGGTCGGCAGTCCGGTTGCATGGGACCGGTACAGTCACTTTGCTGTCATCACTGTTTCCAGTATTTTCAGGACTTCCCAGAGCCCCAACAGCTGCAGCTGCCTGATGGAGCCATAGTAACTTGGAACAATCATCAGACCGCTTTCCCCCAGACAGTGACCATGAGCCAGAACCAGAGGAATCACTAATTTAAGGACCCATCACGAAACCTTTACTTTGTGGCTCACGCTCTGTGTTCTTTGGAGGTCTGGGATTTTTGTCCCCAGAGGTTGGTTTCAGTAAAACTCACCTGCAGGTTTTCTTTGAATTGGTTTTTAAATTACTGGATCACGCAATCCCTGCTCCTTTATGTTTTAAACTTCATGTCCAGGTATTCAAATACGAAGTTCACAGTAGCATAAAGTGCCCCCTGCAGTTGCACAACCCACTGGTGAGACTAAGGACTTTCTGAAAGCGTCACTCAGGTGACTATGTTTAACAAACCGATCTTAACAATGTGGCTCAAACCGGGACCTCGGGAGCTGTGAAGCTGCAGGCAAGTTTCACTGTGCGTCGCTTTCCAACGCAATGCCCGTGAGTTTTAGTAGATCCTAAGTTTGCTTGGACTAAGAAGCCAGCAGTGAAGCCAGCCTGACCCTGTGTGGTGGGCTATCCCTCCCAGACTCTGAACTGAGGGCATTAATGGGAACACCGAAATTGGCTGAAGCTTGGAGCTCTTGGGAAGCCCAGATTGCCCACAGAGCGATGATTTAGTTTACAGTGGGTGGACCCTCTCCCGCACACGTGAAAGCAGAAGCATGGAGGAATGTGTGTTTTCTGCACGGGTGCTGAGCTCTTGTGAGACGTGTAAAATGGAACTGATACGGGAGAGCAGGACTGGCTTCTGGCCGGTTTTTTTCTTTAAAGGACTGGTTCAGCAAATCCAGGCTAACTGCTTCACTCAGACTAGCAGGGTCTCGTGAACATGATAGGATTTGACATGTTCGTGTGGGTGGGCACGTTGCAGAATCCTTGCTAGACCGCCCTGCGGGAGGACACGCTCTTCAGTCTAAGGCTGGAAGGTGCGAGGGGATTCTCAGCTGCCTGGACAGTTTCTGTGCCAAATCTCCCCATTCACGTGCTAAAATGTTTTTTGTTTTAGCCATTTCAGTGCTTTAATTTAATTAGGGTGGTGTTTATGATTATTGTAAGCACTGTTTGCAAAGCCCCAGCTGTCTGCCACGTGCTGTTCTAGACGCTGGCACGCGGTCCCTGACCACAGTGTCACCAGATATGGTACCGAAAATACCGCAGCTTGGAAATACGGGTTTCAACACCGTGATTTTTAGCAGCTGAAGCTAAAACTTACGTGAACTTCTACTTTCAACTTTGGGGAGACTCATGCTAGATCTTACCATCTTGGATGCCACTTTCCAGAATACAGAGCTAGGGTTGCTCTCACATTCACTTCGTTTTGGACAAGATTCATAGTTGATTCCTGAGAAGAAACACGTTTATGGAACAACTGAGGTTAGGATGCACGTTGTTGCGGTGTTCATGTGGCATTGGGTCTGATTAGTGATGGCAAAAGTATTTGCCCCCTAACAAAGCAAGAAGGCACCTGAGGAAAGGGCTCTTAGAGGAAAAGGAATTGGCATGGGTTCAGACCTCTCTTGTTTGATCACAGGTCTCAGGGACGCAGCTGCAGGCCCAATGTTTCTCAGCAAAATGAGAAGGGAAAGCACATGCCGTGTGTGAGAAACAGGCTGCCTCTTGAGAAATACTCTTCAGCTGCATTGAAAAATTAAACTTTGACCAAGATCTTCAGTAATTCCAGCCCAGTTTAGAGGCTGCCAACTGTAGGCACCAGCCCAGGGTCTCTACATGCTGCGTCCCATCACTGTGACTGTGGAGTGACATCCTTGATGCGCAGTTTGTCCCACACGAGTCACAGGAAGCAGGTCATTGAAGCAGAGAGGACTAGGTGTGACCATTAGTCCAAGCAGCAACTCAGTGTTCTAGGAATAGCCAAAGCCGTGGGCTTTAAACCAGCCTGATATCTAAGTCCTGTGTTCAGTCTTTCACTGCACGGGGCAGGAACACAGTAACGGCTTTACGCTAAACTGCAAGAAAATAGCACGCAAAAAGGGTTGTGCTTTGGTCTAGCTCTACGAGAGAAAAGAATGGTCTGGAATGCCACTGTCCACACTTGTTTCACAAAAATAGGGCTCACTACCTGGAGCAGAGGGGTCTCCACACCATGAAACCCTGTCAGCCATGTAACCCAGCAAGGTGTCCTCCAGCGTAAGGAAGTTGTGGTCGGACTTTGTGTAGCGATGAACGAGGTCACTCGTCTTGCTCCAAAACAGTGACTGTGGGAAAAGGCACAATGTCCGGTAAGTGGTGCGTACAGCCTGCTGGTGAGGAGAGTTCCCTCGAGGAAGCCAGAACAGTTTCATTTTAAAGAAGGAGTTATCGTTTTTAGTGAAATGCTGCAAGTTCACCCGAGTCAGTCAGTTGTTATTGCTGCAGCCCACACTCCCATCACAGCACGTTAGGGATTGGAAGCGACCTCAAAAGATCATCCAGTCCAACCCCCCCGCCACAGCAGGGTCACCTAGACCAAGTCTCCAGAGAAGGAGGCTCCACAAACAGTACGACAGCGTTACAGAGGGCTGTTCAGGGAACAGGGACATCTTCATCGTTGGTGCCGAGGCTTGAGGCAAGCCTTACAGAGGGACCGTTTCCAGTGGCAAAGAGCAAACAGCGCTACTGGGGTTCAAAGGTGACAACTCCAGGGCTGTTGCAGCAAACCCCAGTGCCATTGCAGAGGAGACGCCGCCTCTCAGAGCACCGCACAGCCGTGCCACCCCGTTCCGCAGCAGTCCCAGTAAGCGACCCGTCACGCACTGTGCTGTTACCTTGTTGCAGGGAATAGGGTGACTTGCTAACTCCAGCAAAGGCTGATAGTCTTCTGACGTGGTATTGCAGGGATTCTTGTACATGAATGCCTGTTTCAGTGACTCCCATATTTTCAGGCAGTCCTTATCTCTGCCGAAAGATTGAACCACAATTAATTAGTACTGAAGGGTGTTTAAGGCTGCGGAAAGATCTGCTTCTGATATGGTCAAGCACTAGAGATCAGGTTTGAAAAGGATTCTGACTGTGCTCAGGCACCAAAATACATTATCTACTGAAAGAGCAGAGTGTCTCAGTATCCACTGGGAAACAATCCCTTCTAAAGTCTCTTTCTCCCTCCAGGCTGCCTTTTAAATTACTGGTTATTGCAATATCTTATGTCCTCCATGATTTTGGTGCCCCAAAAGAGTCCTGCTGGCATCACGTTACCAGAAGAATAGACTCCTTTGCTATTTGTACAGCATCATGAGAAGCAAAGTGCCAGGCTGTGTACAGCTGTTACGTTCTGAAGGTACGGCTGAAGGCTTCTGCCTCCTCAGGGGAAGCCCTTGTGTCCTCCTGCAGAGCGTTCGACCCTACACAAATAATATCCATACAACGCCTTCAAACAAAGGCAGGGACCTGGCTGGTTTGGACCTGCCCATCTTTTCAAATATGCACTAATTTGCACCTATTAACTTTGGGGTCAGCCACAGCTGATTTGCACACGGAGAACAAAGACCCAGATCATGAACTTGGTCTTCAGTGGGTTTTTTAGTCTCGTCATCTTCCCCTAAGTTACAGGTTCTGGACCTTTTCCTCTCACAGGCATGAGTAAGAGGAATTCCACTCAATGTACCGCTTCATGTCACCACACAACCCCATCACCTCAGCCTACACTTGTTCCTTAAGGTGCTGCATCGTCAGCCTGGAAAATCAAGCAGCTCCCTGCTGACGGAGCCAGGACTCCTTTCACACTGCCAAGAGGAAATCTGTTGCACAGTGAAGAAACCACACTGCTGGTTCTGCATCCTCCTCTTCTGTACTTTTATGTAAATTTTTAACGCTGACTGCACTGTCCTGCTCTCTGAATTGAGCTGTTCTGACTGTCTTTGACTCATCCCATCTTTCTTCACTGCTCCAGCAAGAACAGTTTCAGGTTGAAACAAGCACACCTGCCCTGCCCTACCAGAAAACATCTGAGAAACAAACTGTCCTCTTAAGGCTACTCCCAGCTCTTTACTGGGAAATTCTCGGCCACAGAGCGAGGAAATTTCTTTTTCTTTCATGGTTTGCCATAGCAGGGAAGGGTGGGAAGGGTGGGAAAGAGATCCCTAGTCTATCAGTTATTGACGTCTATCTAACTCAGCTACAGAAGTCCACAGTGAATGTGCATGTCCCCCACTCCTGTGGGGCTCAGGCCTCCTCTTCTCTGGTTTTAGTCTCTAGGGTCTGAGTGGCATGTTAATTCTGCACTGTATCTGCAAACATGACAGCAGCTTCCTGCTTAGCAGATTACTTCTTTGATGCTGTATGTGTTTCTGCTGAAATGTTGAAGGCCTTTTACTCTGCTGCAGAATCTAAAATACGTAGTCCAGATTCGTGTGGCGTTTTTCAAGGTTTTCTTTTTTCCTGAGACCGTTTGGGAAAGGTAGGGAAATATGAAATAACAACTAACAGACTTGGAAGGCACACTGTGAAACCTGCTGTAAACTTCACAACTGATGCCACCACCCTTTCTCCAGAAAGCAAGGGTCGCAGAACTTGTCTTGTGACCAGCTGGAGACAGAGACCTCGTACCCAGGAAAGCATTAAATGCGGGCTGGGATGCCATTAAAGCTCTAATTCCTTGTTAAATCTCAGTGCTGCATGTATTGCAAAGCATATAGAATCATAGAATCATTAGGGATTGGAAGGGACCTCAAAAGATCATCCACTCCAATCCCCCTGACACAGCAGGATCACACAGACCAAGTCACACAGGAACACACCCAGGCGGGTCTTAAACGTCTCCAGTGAAGGAGACTCCACAACCTCCCTGGGCAGCCTGTTCCAGTGCTCTGTCACCCTCACCGGGAAGAAGTTCCTTCTGATATTTATATGGAACCTCCATTTGGCCTTACTTTTGGGTAGAAGTTGCTTTTTCCAATGAATTTGAATATTTCTGTCCATCTACCTTTTATGTGAGTATCACATTCGTCTACCAAACTGAAGCTGGAGCCAAAAGCATTTTCATTAGCAGCTGTCCAAGCAGCCAAATTTCAATGTGTGTATTAGAAGAATGGACAGCCTCTGCATCATCATCTCTTGCACATCAGCCCACTGGGCTGGCTAACCTTGGAAGGGTGTCTTTTCCTGTAGAGGAATGGGATGGGAAAGCCGTATTAACATAAACCCTTTTCGTTTTTAGCTTTGCCCATTTTTTCCTTTAACTCGGCGTGCCAGAGCAAATTCATCCTTAATTGAAAGTGCTTTAGCTGGTGTAAACCAAGCATAAGTTTCTTCTCTGCTGAGTTCAGTCACACCGTGAGCCCTGTCTTGCTTCCCGTTCAAGCGCTGGATCCTAACGACATCTTGATAAGGGCAGTGTTTCCTTGCGCTGTGTTGCCTCGGGATTTTAACTTAAAAAATGAGAGATGCTCCAAGGTAGAACCCACTTTAAACATACAAGTGAGAAGTGGCTGCCAGCCTTTGTTCTGGAGAAATCAACCAGCTCTGCCCGTGTTACTCAAGGCATTCCACCAGGCAGAGGCGTTTCCCCACTGAGACTTGCTCTCCCATGCAATCAAGAGTAATTTTTTTCAGCACCCCAAGTTTTCTCCCTAAAACATGACAATGTCTTCAGGGCGCACTGAGATTTCACTTGTGGCTCTGTGGGGAGGATTTTATGTGAGAGCTAGCAGCAGCTCCTTGATTTGAGCTTGAGCCCTCATATAAGCGGCCTTTGCAGGGATCAAACCTGAGCAGCAGCCGCAATTTGTGAAAGAAAATCCTGATCACTTGTTGCCACCACTAGCCAAAGCAATAATGCAGACATGCACCAGCACACAGAAATCTGGCTCTGTAAAAGGACTGGGAAATCTGCAGTTATATGTGCCCTTGAGCATGTCTGGAGAAGGGCAACAAGGCTGGGGAATGGTCTTGAGAACAAGTCCTTCAAGAAGCATGCTGAAAGTCCTGACAGGAGTTTGTAACCATGCAGTCAGTCTATCTTCCCAGGATGGGAGGAAGTAGGAAGTAGCCTCAAATGGTGCCACAGGAGGTTCAGACTGGATATTAGGAAACATTTCTGCTCTGAAAGTGTTTTAAAACACCAAAACAGGTTGCTCATGGAAGCAATGGAGTTCTCACCTGTGGAGGTATTTAAAAGACATAGATGGTGCTGAGGGACATGGTTTAGTGGTGAGCTGCCAGTGTTGGGTTAACAGCTGAACTCTATGACCTTAAACATCTCTTCCAACCAAACCGGTTCTGTGATAACAAATCCCCTTGAAGGAGTAAGACCAATTCACACTTTACTGGGAGTCTATAGGCGTCGTTTCCACCTGTAAAAGCCCAGGCACTCCAGAAGGAAAAGGCCTATCAAAGGATCCAAGAGGTGCAGCAGTATTTTCCACAGACTCATCTTCACCCCTCAGTCAGTTTATCTGCCTTCTTTCTATAAACCGAGATGTCTACAGACACTGATGTAAGTCATACTTCCATAGCAAATCAGTCTTCTGAGGAGCCACGTCTTCACGGTGTCAAAAGTGAGGCAACGGACACCTTCACGCCGGTGTGGAGATGAAGCCCTCTGTAATACATAGTTTATTGGGGTTGGAAGTGGCCTTCCAAGGCCACCGGGTCCAACCCTCCTGCTCAAGCAGGACACAAACTGCCAAAGAGCAGAACCGCCTAAAAAGCCGAAGCCGGCACAAAACCGCACTCAGACGGGTCTGAAACATCCCCGGAGAAGGGGACTCCCTGGGCAACCCCTTCCAATATTTAATTACTCTCACTGTCAGGAAGGTTTTCCTCATACTGGGGTGGAAGTTCCTGTGTTCAAGCTGGCGTCCATTACCCGCTGTCCTGTCTGAGGCAATTGAAAAGAGAGGGTTCCTGTTTCTTGGCACCCAGCCCTCATGGATTTACAGACAGTAACTCAATCCCTTGGTAGCCTTCTTCTGTCCAAACTAGAAAGTCTCAATATTCTCAACCTCTCTTCGTAAGGCAGTTGTTCCAGACCCTCAATCACCCTTGTGACCCTGAGCCTTTTTGCAATTTTCTTTTTTCCTAAATGCTTTTCTTTCTTCTGCTGCCCCTTCCCTTTCTGCAGCCTTGCCTTGTCTCGCTGCTGCTCTGACGTTGTTTCTTGGAGCCACTGCCAAGCCCAGCCCAGGTAGCAGCGGCTGAACCTCCCTGCAGCCAACGTGCGCAGCGGCTGTGAGAAGCTATGTGCAAGGAGAACACTGCCATCGCGAGGAGATGGGACTTCTCAGGAGCAGCTGCTGAGGTCAGCCCCAAAGGCGAGCGGTCCTTCGTGCCAGGCGACGACCCAAACCATCTCCAGACCACTGGGTCAGAAAGTAGGTGTGTGTGCAAAATGGATCACCTTTGTTCCTGTCATTCCAGCACCTCCAATCTCCCATCTGGTATCTCTGTGCTAAAAATGAGACCAACATGAGCTACGAGAGGTCAGCCAGCATGCTCTCAGCACTGAGGGTCTGACAGGCTGCTGCCTGCTGCTTTCAGCACTGAGATAATAGAGAGAGAGAAAATTACTTAGCGAAAGGACAAAAGAAAAGAATCATGGAAGAGCTGTCAGAGCTCAGCATCTTCAGTGAGGGCTAGTCTCTCACTGCCCACTCGGTTTAGTCACTGAATAGTGTCTGCCACAGTAGCGCTGAGGGTACCTGCCTGGTTCTGTCCGAGAGTGGTGTCCTTTGGGCAGCTGGATTTTGTACATGTTGCTCTCTTTCTTCAAGACATCAGAACCTTAAAGAAGAAGTGGGATGAGCTAACTGGGACTGGGTAGAGAGCAAAGCTCTGCCACTCAGAAATGACTTCTGGAAAGGCTGCCTGCAGGCAGAGCATTTAAATTCCACACAGCAGAGCTGAGGAATCTGGATGTCTGGAAAAAGAATTGCAGGGTGAAATTTCTCCTGGGTGCACTGCAGGGCTCTTATATTCACGGATGAGGAATGACCCGGATCAACAAACGACAGCTTCTTGTCAGCTTGGTCCTTCACCTCTGGCAGGAATGAGAAGATTTTGAGGGCAGGTGTACTTGTGGCTTTGGTTTATAGCTCCTGGAGTATTTAATCTGAGCTGGGAATTGCTGCTCGGGAGTAGCACTAAGCCTTATCGCCCTTCTGGGAAGCTCTGAGCCAAGGGGTGGCAGCTATAAACTAGTGTAGAGTTCATCTACATGAGCAGAACTCTTTTTGCTGGGTGTATTTCAGCTTTCCTGGGTGAAAAACAAGCTTCTTAAGAAGATGGTGTTTTCAGCCATGCTCTGTGAGTGGAATGCAGCCACCACAAGGACAGAAGTCTCACCTGGACTGCGTTCTGACAGCCACAGCTGCTCCGCAGCTTAGGTTTTCAAGTGAGGACCATGTCGTCAGCAGTTAGGAGGAGGACAAAAGGAAACACATCTATGCTCACAGCATACTCCTTAATAAAATGTCTTTCTATTATTGTTTAATTTTTAATTATTAACCTTGGAAAACCGCTTCTATAAGAATAATCTAAATGAACGTACGTTATAGCAGGGAAGCGATGGCCTTTTTGTTCCCCCATGACGTGAATTTGAAGTACATTGGGGTTTTCTAATAGAACTACATCTGCTGGGATGTGGCATAAGGACAGTAAGTCAGGAGAAGCCCCTGCTTCAAGGGTGTCGTGTCAGCAGGACAAGGGTACCCACTGGAGTACTAATGCCAGCACCTTACTCTGGTGTTATCTCAGACTGCATCTGTCTAGGTGTGAAGAAGAAGGAGACAATCTCTTTTCACTTGCATCCTGTGATAGGACAAGGGGTAGTAGATATGAGCTGGAGCACAAGAAGGTCCATCTCACTATGAGAAAACAATTATTTACTGTAAGGGTTACTGAGCATTGGAATGGGCTGCCCAGAGAGGTTGTGGAGTCTACTTCTCTGGAGACTTTTAAGACCCTTCTGGATGCATTTCTGTGTAGCCTTTCTTAGGTTTTATCATCCAACTCGAGCAAGGAGGGTTGGACCTGATGATTCATAGAGGTCACCCGGCATGATCTGTGTTTCTGTGTATCTTTAGCATCTGTTTTTACCCCTAGACACTGAAGGGAGATTTTCATTGATCCTAGAGGGGAACTAGATCTATTCTTCCTGTCCCCTTGGATAAGCAAAGATATTGCCACATGGTGCTCTGAGGTGTTAATCAGTTTTCAAGCAATGACAGAGGAATGACATCTTGTCTGAGCACAGCTCAGTTATGAGAGGACTGAAGCAAGGAGAAATGAGAGGGAACAGGATTCTCCTTTAAGCACAAACAAGCTCTGAGACTGGCTCATCCAAGCATTTAATAATTCCAGTCCTAGGGTGGTGTGATTGCTCTGTACAGCCAGTTCTATAAAATCAAGAGAAAGGAGGCAAAGAGCTGGCAGCTAACTGGCTGTGCATAAATAAATAGCTGCATCAAATTGCAAGGGAAAACCAGCTTGAGTAGTATTTCACCCACAAATTCTTCTGATGAATCTGTAAAAGGCCACCACAGACCTGGCACCTGGGATCAAAAGCAAAGGCGGCTTTCACAGCAAGAAGATGTCAGTGGGTGACGGCGGGGCAAGCATGATGCAGTAGATGTAGGCTAACCCAAACATGTAAAGCTCTTTGCAGTGCTACAGAACCTTGCGGTAAGAACCACTGAGTATCTAACCCTGATAGATAAATCTAGGCAGGTTGAATCTGTGATAAATACACAGTACTTTAACAGCCATTTTTATGTGACTATGAATCAATGCAGACAACAGACAGAAGAGCTGACACAAGGCTGTCAAAGCAAGAGAGAAATTCAGATCTCAGAAGCCATGAAGAACAGACGATGCCTCTTTTGACACGTCCACCTTAAGTTCACAGGATGCTCTCAGACTGTGAGTTGCAGTCTTCAGTGGAGAACGCTGTGCAGAAGTGAGCATGAGCCCTGCACAGAACCAGATGACCTTTCATAGTCTGTCATTGATGTTTATACTCCAGAAGAGCTGAAATAAATATGATTTGTTGTCTGAAGAAGAAATAAATGACAGCTGCCTATTGCCACATGAACTCGCCTCTTGCTGCAGAGAAAATGAGTTATTTCTAGTGAGCTTCCTCTAGAAAAAGATGACAAGATCCAAATGGAACCCTACCTTACAGCCCGGAGTAGTTAAAAAAAACTGGCTTGAAACAGCATGAAGATGATTTGAAGAAGAAACTACAGAGTCAGCAGCCTAGATCTACATCCTAAGTGCTGATAACTGTTCCTGTATTTTAATTAGTGTCTCTTGCCCACCACTGGGAACCACTGAGAAATGCCTGTCTTTCTCTTCCTTGTTTCCCCCATCAGGGGTTGATACACACTGATAAAAACCTCCTGAGCCTTCTCATCTCAAAGTTGGAAAGCGTCAGCTTTGTCAGCTCCTTCGGCGTCTCCCTTTGTGTTACGACACTTGAGTCGTCCTCACGGCCCTCACTGGATACGCTCGAAGGATGTCCCTTAGTCCCCTGGACCGGGGAGCCTGGAACTGGATCCTGCACTCTGTATGAGTTTCACCAGTGCTGAGCAGAGGTGAGTGATCACCTCCCTCCACCTGCTGCAAACACTCCTCATGCAGCCCCAGACACAACGGTCCTCGTGCCCAGCTGGCCCACCAGGGCAACGTACTCCTTTCCACAGACAGCTCAGGTAAGTCCATCTGTTTGCCCCAGGACCAAAGGAGATTGTGTAACAGTGGTGAAAACCCCATTCTTTTAGAAAGCATGTTTTTCAAAATAAAGGAGAGCGAAGTGCTGTGCAGCAGGACGGATGCTAAACTGAGCAGCTCCACAGGTCTGCAGCGCACTTTGTCAGAGTGCTGGTGCCTTACGGTGCGGCAGCAACACCACACGCTTCAGAACACCAGGATCCGGTAGAGTTTTCTCCTGTATGAGGCACCTTTTCCTAACGAAACCAAATGTAGCCACCTAAGTTTCAGTATAATGTCAGGATTAACCTAAAAAAAGCAGAGATATTTGTAGCACTGAATCACAACATGGCTGTCGTTTAGTTCCATCTTCTGATGTGGAAGAATTAACAATCAGTGAACAAATACGAGGAAATTAGATCAAAAATTCCCACCAAAGCATGAAGGCAAAACGCACAAGTAAGTAGGCAACAGAATGCAGATTTCTTTCTGTGAGGAATTATGCTGCAAGTGCAACAGTACTGGGCACAAAACCGTGTTCCTTACGTTCTTCTTGACAAGATGTGGCTCCATCTCCACAGGCTTCAGAGGGATGAAAAGGCAAAATGCATTAATGACAATGCTGCTGGAAGACAAGGCTTTCCTGGGTGTGCACCAACTCTTACTAAAGCTGGTGGAAATACACAGTGTGAACATTTGTTTTAACAGAAATGTGTGGCTAACTATAAAAACATTGGCTGATCCAGTTCTATTTAAGGGGAAATACAGCTTGTGTGTCCACAGAAGGCTGCGTGAAAAAAGTGCTGAAACTCAGTGCTTTGCACTCTCATCATAGAATCATAGAATCATTAGGGATTGGAAGGGACCTCGAAAGATCATCCAGTCCAATCCTCCTGACACAGCAGGATCACCTAGACCAAGTCACACAGGAACACATCCAGGTGGGTCTTAAACATCTCCAGAGAAGGAGACTCCACAGCCTCCCTGGGCAGCCTGTTCCATCCCTGGGTTCTTGCACTGCTTGCTCAGACACAGCAGACTCATTGGGCCCAGAGCATCACACGTGTCACTGAAGAAGCTCCCTGTGTGCCCCTGCTACTCTCTTGCTGGGGTTGGACAAAAACTAAGCTGCCTCAACTATTTCTGATTTTAAACAGCAGGGCCTTAGCTTGGAGAAGTGACTGCAGATCTAAGGGCTGCAAATGTAAGAGGAGTTTACCTCAGACTGGAAAAAACCCCAAACCCAGTGCTGTGTGTTTTGGGATCAGTGACTACGGCCTCTGAGATAATGTGTTTTCTTCCCTGGTCGCAAGGTGCTGATCGTATCTGACCTCTGCCAGTCACCTTTGTGTTGCCAAGTTTCATGCCACATCTGCTGCTCCCCGTCCTCCCCCAGCAGGTATCGAGGTGCAAACCCATCCCAAAGAGCATCCTCCGAGCGATGGGTAAGCTATGGTGCCACCACAGCTGCTCTTGGCTGGCACTGCTCTCCCGAGTGACCTGCACCGGCCTGATCTGGTGCTGCTCAGCACGACCCTAGTCCCGCTCCGCTCCTCTCCTTATACCTGGGATAACTCCTGCAAACTCGGTGTTGAGCGGGACCCGGCGTGAGACTGGCGAGGGCTCTCCTCGCCACGAGAGGGAGACCCAACTACGGTGAAAGCGGAGACGAGCGCCCCGGAGCTCAAACCCTTCTTCCCTCACACCGCAGCGCCCTTGGTTTGTGTCGAGGCAGAAGTGCAACGCACACGCGTGGCCACGGCTCGCGAGAAGGGGCTTTTCGCAAGACTACCGAAGGCAGAACTGAAAACCAAGCAGGTGGCTGAGCCGCGACGCGCGGCTGCTCTACCACAGCCTGCTCGTGTGCGTGCAGCGCTGGGTGTGCGGGAGGCAGACTCCTACAGGCCTGCGGCTGTACCGTCCACACTTTTTCCTGGAAAGTTGGGCTCGTCCTGGACATGCATTGTTCGAGCATTTGGTGCTCCCCATCTCTTTTTCCTGAGCTTTGGCATGACACCAGTTCGGTGCGGGCAGACTGAGCGTGGTGCCTGTGTACAAACGGCACAAGTCACCTGGCCAGCGGCAGAAGTAAAAGCGAGGGCTGTATTGCGTGCAGGCAGTTGCACACCATCGTTAGCAGCAGGTGCTGTGCACAGGACCTGGGAACTGCTCTTGAGCAAGTGCCTTCAACACAGCGCCTGGTGGCTTTGACAATTTTGGAGAGGAAGCCGATCAACACAATAAACTCCCGTTGCATGAGGTGTTCGCTGAGCTTCAGTTCAGCCCACAGGTTGGATCAGGAAAAAGCTGACCGGAGTTGACTGCGTGTAGTGTCCGGTGCTGCAGCAAGATGAGGGAGAGTGCAAGGAGATACCTCCAGGAGTAAAGCAGCCGTGATGGGGAAGATGGACCTCAGCACGTCCGTAGGCTTCTCACATGGTTTACTGCATGCAGTCCTGTCAGCAGAGCTAAGTGGAGCCTGTAGACTTGTGGCCTCCCTTAAATCCATCTGCGATACTTAGAAACACCATAAAGTCCATATTCCTGTGTCGATAATCTCCCCTTGTTCCCGGGGACTGCCAGATACTCCAATTTGAAATGTGGCCCCCCAAAATGTAGCCAGTAGTCACGCTAACTAGCTCCTGCTGTGAAGAGATTGCTGATTAAAGTACACAAATACATATGATGAGATGGAATGTAGTGACTCTGACATAAAACAGTAAAAATATGAAGACATGTCCCAGAGCAAAGACAAGCAATGCTTTTTAAACAAGTGTATGTGTTGGGGCAAGACTAAAAGGGCAAGAACACACTGCGGACAAATTGATGAGGGAATCAGAAGGTTGCTAACCAAAGCAGCAAGGTTCTCGTGGTGCAAGTAGTGACAACAGAAGCTCTGAGTGCAGGACACAGCTAGCTTAGCTCCTAAGCCTGCCTGAGTTTCTGCAGTCCCCTGTCACTACGTATCTTCTTTGATTAAGTGCACCAGAGCTCTCATGCAACGCAAGACCCAAGGCCTACATTAATGATGCAAAGCATGGAATGAAAGATGCTCTGGTCTCTGATGTGTCCTAAAGGCACTTCCTGCATTGTCAGAAAGTGCTGGTGACAGAAGGTGATGGTTACTGGGCAAACTGCCCTGAGCTCAGCAGGATCAGAAATGAGGGATCTCGGGTCAAATTCCCAGCGAGCACCTATGTTGCTCTGTGCAGGAACCTCCTGGCCGTTCCAGGTGTATGCGAACCAGCACATCTTTTCTTTTCAGTGCTCTCAGGTAGGTCTTCTCTTAAGTAAAATAAAACCAAAATAAAATAAAGGATCCTACTGCACAGAAGTCTATTAATCTGAGAGAAAGAGACTTGGTCTGGGTGATCCTGCTGCGGCAGGGGGATTGGACTGGACGATGTTTCGAGGTCCCTTCCAATCCCTAACGTTCTGTGATTCTGTGAAAGAGAGTTCACAGCCATGAAACCATGAAACACTGTGGGAGTGAAAACAGCAAAACAAGCTGTGCAGGGCAAAAACCTTTTCAGAAAACTTACGAGCATGGGTTTGGGATTTTTAAAGACTTGTCATTGCTTACACAAAACTCTCTGGGAATACCCAGAGAGAGCTGTGATACAGATTCAGATTGTATTGTGAATTAAAATGTGCATAACCGCAACTGACAACATATTCCACTGAAGCTGTTTTCACATCTTCAGCACGTCAACTTGGAATTAAACAGGCATAAGTTACAAAGGCTACCAGATTTAAAATAATTTCACATTTGAGTGTCTAGTTCTTAAATTCATGTGTGCCTTTAGAAACATATACATGATTGAGCAAAACCTCTGGGAGCTTTTAATTTTACTTGTAAAAGAATCCCCCTTTCTTCACTAAACACACTTGGGCGAAGTGTGAACTTCGGTCCCTGCACATTCAAGCCATGTCCACTTCCCTTCAGATCCTGTAAATCAGCCTTGCATGCAGCACTAGACATCCAAGGCCAACACAAGTCCACATGCAGCGGAACTGCACACACTTTTGTTCTTATCAGCTCAGTGTCATGAAAGTGAGAGACGGCAACTGTCTGTTTGAAGGCAAAGATGAGGATGGTTCTGTCACCTGGGCAAGGTGTCTGACAGGATTCCTGAGGGTGCAAAATAGAGTGGCCCAATAGAAGTGATGTCCCGGCTACTACGGATCCCATCGCAAGGGGCTGGGTGAGCCCAGCACATGCAGGGGTACCTGGGGCACTCCTTATTTCATACTCAGCCTTTCCCTACTATACTGCTGCATATCTAGGCCCAGCAGATTCTTGTCTGCAGCACAGAACTGTTGAGCTGCTCAGGGTGTTATGGTGCCTGCTGTGATGGACTGAACAGGGACTAGCACTGGGTTCTGCCTGGGGCTGCCATGCTGGCACTATGAGCCATCCAACACCCTTCCATGCCAGTTGCTCATCACAGAGTCCTACCCCCATGCTAAAAACACCTGTTTTGGATAACCCATACATATTTATCAATACTTTTCATCTTTGTCCCTCCTACAAATCTGTGCTGAATCTTCTCTTTTTTCCTCCCCTCCGTGTAGTTTTTACAGAATCGCCAAATCTTCAGTGTTGGAAGAGACTTCTAGACATCATCTAGTGCAGCCCCCCATGCCAAAGCAGGATTGCCTGGAGCACATTGCACAGGACTGCGTCCAGGTGGCTTTTTAGTATTTCCAGAGGAGGCTTCACAGTACCTGTGGACAGGCTGTCCCAGTGTTTTGTCACCCGCACAGCAAATACGTTTATCCTTGTATTTAAATAAAGCTTGTTGTGGTCCAGCTTGTGCCTGTTGCCCCTAGTCCTGTCACTGGGCACAGGTGAAATGAGCCTGGCACGTGCAGGCAGGGACAGTTATGGCTGCACATGATTTTGGCTGTGTGAATGCAGCGTCACCTGTTCCAAACTTTTTGTCATCTCAGCTTTACAGCAAATTGCTTCACCTCCAAGTGCTGAAACCTGTTGGAATCCAGCTTTTGTTTTGGCTCTTTTAAGGAAGTTGGAAAATCCACTCACAGTTAGGTTTTGATCTAGGATCACTATTACACTGGCTCTGCGGAAAGCTACTTAGAAAGGCACCGCCTGGGCACCAACCGTCGCTGAGTTTGTCCACTTTGCGACAAAACAGGGGTCTTAGTCCCCTGATTTCTCTCTGCCACTGCACAGCTAGTGGAGATGGGGATGAGGGACAGCTCTTCTGTCACTTTACACACCTGATGCACAACCGGGACGCTACTCACCCCAGCTCCGGGTATCGTGCCAGGACGTAGTTGTAACATCTTCCCAGGATGACTTCCTGCAGATTCTTCGTGGTCCCTCTGTCCTTCCACTTCAGCATTTGGAGGTCATGCTCCTCCTTTCCGTGTGTGAAGACAGAGGCCAGCACGACGGCGAGGACAAGGGCTGCCAGCAGAACCACGATCCCCACCAGCATGACCGTGCGCTGCCGGGTCCGGGCAGAGCCCTGCTGGAAGGGCATTCTGAAGACCCCCGGGAGGAGCGGCAGCAGCTGCTGTCCCAGCGCTAAGCGCCACCGGCAGCAGCTCTCTGGTGTCACCGGGAGCCTCCCCCCGCCCCGGCTGCGCCGGGGGAACCGCCCGCTGCCCTTCCCGCCAGCACCCCGGGGTCACCGACCGCCCCGTTCGGCCCGAGACAGATGGTTTTAAAGACAAAGGCTTTCCGGAGCCCGGCACGGGAGGGTGAGAGCCCTGCTGCTGTCTGCCTTCTGCGTCTCACTCCGCTGTGATCCCCCTGAGCTAAACTTTGCGCGAAGGGTCAATGCTGCGCGGCAGCCACTGCTGCTGACACAGCCACACTACTTCCACCGCCTTTCAAAAACCGTGTACTAGAGCAATTTGTCTGCGGACTCACACTTCTGAGAACTAGCCGGTTCTTCCTCTGTCTCCATATCTCGATGAATATCTGCATTATTTTTGTGAGTGTTTATATAATGTCATGCTTACACTGATGCACAGCTACTCGGATGATGGATTTTGCTGAGGGCAAAAGCTTGTTAATCATCAGGTAAACGATGGGTCACTCCCATAAATGTGATAGAAAGATAACCAGCTCATTTGTTAGCAGCAGCGGAGTCTTCAGGATAGCCAGCTTTGGCCAGAAACGGACGTGCAATGTTGTGCTGGATGTGGTGGAGACACAGCCAGTGTTGTAGATCACTTTGGTTACTTGTCAAAAGCTTTCTCTCCCTGTTTCTCTTCCTCAGGTCTCTGAAACATGGCCATGCTGAGAAGGCACCAGCATGTTAATACAACAGTTCCAAACTTTAGCTTTCAGGTTAGAGAGTACAATGATTATAAAGTCTATGAATTCTTTGGGTTGGAAGGGCCTTTCAAAGGTAATCTAGTCTGGCCCCTCCTGCAATGGGATCTGGCCCCTCCTGCAATGGGATCTGGCCCCTCCTCCAACTAGATCAGAGCTTTTTCCAGGCTAACCTTGACTACTTCCACGGATAGGGCATCTACCACCTCCGTGGACAACCTGCTCCAGTGTTTCACCACCCCCATTGTAAAAACCTTCTTCCTTATAGTCAATCTAAATCTCCCCTCTTTTACTTTGAAATCACTATCCCTTGCCCTGTTGCAACAGGCCTTGACAAAAAAAATCTGTCCCCATCTTTCTCGTAGATTTCCTTTAAGTACTGGAAAGTTGCAGGAAGGTTTCCCTGGAGCTGCCTTTTCTCCAGACTGAACAACCCCAACTCTTTCAGACTGTCCTGACAGAAAAGTTCCAGCCTCATTTCTGTGGTCTTCCTCTGGACCTGCTCGACAAGGTTCACGTCCTTGTCTTGATGACCCCGTATCTGGACAATGCACTCTAGGTAGGGTCTTACCTGAGCGGAATAGAGGGCCAGAATCACCTCCCTTGACCCACTGGACACACTTATTTACTGGTATCACAGCCAGGATATGACTTGCCTTCTGGGCTGAGGACACATTGCTGACTTATGTTCAGTCTTTTGGCAAATAGTACCCGTCAGTCCTTCTCTAAGGGCTACTCTCAATTATATTATCTCCCAACAAAGTCCTGAGGCATTTGTTCAAATAAGCATCCAAGTGCAATGATGTCCTTCAGCTGAATAGAAGCTGCATTAAAATGTCCCTGATCTCTTTTCTCTCCATTGTTTTGTTTTTAAATACAAGTGTTGAGTCTGACTTCACCAAAGGCAGTCTTGAACTCTGCAGTACCCACACAAACGTAGTTCATCGGCACACAATGTCGTATTTTGTTTATTCCCTCACTGACAGGTTTGGATGAGTTTTCACATGAATTTCAAAGGGGGTTTGAGGCTGTGCAAGACCATCTAAGGAAGCGTTAATGGTTCTTTCCAAGAGCGAAGGTAGTTCGCTAATTGTTGTGTCCAAATAGGGCTCTTCTACTTCCTTAGTCAAAAGCCAACATAAATAAGAGTCAAACCACAATATTCCAACAAAAGAAGGTACTCATTATCAGAAAATGTTGGCACTGCATGATTAATAAGCTGTTAATAATGGCTTACCAAGCACCTGTCTATCAGGTTGACTGCAAGAATGGGGCTTGTGGCACATCCTGGGAAGGTCTACGTGGCTTTGGAAGACCTGAAAAATGCTGCACTCTGACCAAAGCCTTCCCTGTTAAGCAAAGAGTTAAGCACCTTAAGCACACTTGGGACACTTTGGATCTGTTTCCCCTAAGTGATGTAAAATGAGGAAGGGTTTGCTCAGAACCAGTCTCTGTGTTGGAGCAGCACATCGGGCTGACAGCCCTGTTGGGCAGTTGGACCTACTTGTAGGTCCTTTTTAACAGAAAGATGAGGTTAAAGACATATTGTCATCTCCTGGTCGGAGAGATTGCTGTGTTCGCTTTCCACGATGCTGCTCGTGCCCCCTCAGTGGTCCCCACTGTAGGTTCTGCAAAAAGCATGGGGAGCTCTGTAGGAGACAAGTGCATGAAAACTAGCTCCTAAAGGAAGCTTTTCCCCGTAACCCTTTGAGGAGGGCATCGTGTTTTGCCTTGGCAGGCTCTGTGGACTGTTCTTTACCTGCTCCTTGTTTTCATCATCCTGCAAGGGTGAATGCAAGGTAGTCACAGGAGAACTTCGTGGTCTCTCACTATGCACAAGAGAGATTACTGCTTTTGGTTTATTTTTTCCCTTGATGTTTGTTCACATGTTTTTGCAACTTGCTGCTCTTCAACTAAGCGAATGTCCTGTTGGAAAAAAAGCAGTTGCCCTAAGTGGCTTATGCAGTAAAACTGCATTCTCTGCTTGCTCTGGGTATTGAAGGTGTGCACCTCCAGTAAGTCCAAGAGGCACGTTCAGAGATGAATGAGTGAACAGTCAGTTGAAAAGTTTAGGAATGTTGAGAACTGATATTGTTCAGTAACCTGATGTGTGACATGTTCTTTCTTCTGTGCAGATAAGAGACAGATCCACCAAGAGTAAATAAACAAGCTGAGTGCAGGCTCAATGGCTCTGGAGGATGTCCTTACTGTGGATTTTATAACACCTTGAACTACACGAAGAATGGCAAGGACAAGCAAACGTGAAGTCTCCTTCCAGCAAACCTTGACAGCCTGACCAGGACGAATAAATAGAACGAGCAGTGAGGAGGGGGCGATGGAAAAGACACCGAAAGCACATACCTGCAGTGGCTCGGACGGACAGTGGGTCTTTCCCAGCACGAATGTTAACATGAACTCACACCTTACAAATGTTCTGGCCCAAGGGAACTTCACAAGAGGTGTAAGTAAGATGATAATGGTGCCTCAGTGAAGAAGGGATGAAACAGGACTCCCCAAGCAGGGTGGCAGGAGAGGGCACAGAAGAGACTGTGAAGTGAGGAAGGACTAAGGGAGAGGAAAAGCAGGGTGCTTTACTACGGTCTCATACACCCTTAGGTCTGCAGTGAGATGGATTTCCCTTCTTTCCTAAGCAGTTTTCCCAAGCAGCTAAAATAACTGTGAATCCGCACAGGAATTCACTGCCCTCAACAGGATTCTAAGGAAATGCAAAATCAGGATTTCCCCGGAGGCTACAGTGCAGCAGTCACAGATCTACATCCTTGAACATTTTGCTGGTGGTTGTTTTTGCATTCTAATAGGAAAACTGCGGCTTTTCAAATCACCAGCATTTGGAAGGTCTGAGCTACAAGAATTTCCGAGACAGTAAATCTAAGCAAATTCTGCCCTTATTAAGGTGCGTCCACCCCTCTGCCAACTTTTACACTAAGTATATGTGGGAGCTGATGAGAAAGCAGGTATGGAAGATCAGAGGATGGAAATCCCTGAGGCATGTAATTGCCAGACCCCGATATGATACCACGTACTGCAGCAGGGAACCTCTCTAAGAATGGACCTCTGCTGGGTAAACTTCATCAGCGTGCATAGGTACGGCTAGGAGTCCTGTAACAGAAGAGCAGCTAGCTCCTGCTGCTGCCTGTGAGTTCTGTGGATGGCAGCCAGAGACAACCAGCCACCCCCAGGCATTCCCAAGATTTGAGTCCTCAGAATATTGATTTACCCTTTCCTTTTTTACTATCCATCAAATGGAGGTCGGTGTGGCATCCAAAACATGGCCAAAGACAGAAGTCATCCTTCATGGCAGCAACTGATGGTAAGAGGCAACGTGCAGCAGGTGGGACTGCCTCTGTCCGAAACAGCAGCGACCTGCAAACACAGGTATGGGAATATGTGTTGTGCATCTCTTCAGTGCTTTGAGGGAACACTGGAAATGTTTCCTCCTCGGTGAGTAAAAAGTTTGTGAGAAATATTTTATGGTTATGTGGTTTGCCTCTGTTTTCATAGAATTCAATCATAGAGTGTTTTGAGTTGGAAGGGTCCTTTAGAGGTCATCTAGCCCACCCCACCCTGCAGTGAGCAGGGGCATCTTCAACTAGATCAGGTTGCTCAGAGCATCATCCATCCTGACCTTGAATGCCTCCAGGGATGGGGCCTCCACCACCTGTCTGGGCAACGTGCTTTGATCATTCCTTGCTGGAATCTATTTGTTGTGCAGGTGTGCTGCATGGCAAGAGAAAAGAAATCAACACCCCTGCCTTCAGTGGAAGTAAACTCACTCGTACTAGGAGTGAAATCATCAATAGGATAGGAAAAAACAGTCTACTTCAAACGCTGCACAGCCAGTTTAGGAGTCATGAGGGCTAACTGTAACGCATGACACTGGGTTACTGGACACTGCAGTATCCACAGTGCCACGGGTCACTGCTAGTCCCGCAGAAACCTCTAATTACTGGCTGTCACTTCTCAGCAGAAGTTACGAGTGGGAGAATTTGAGCCAAAAAAAGCAGAAGCTGTTGTAATAATTAAATAGATTATATCTTTCCTGGCTTTTGTTGGAACAGCAATTACTCTCGTCTTCTTGTCACTTCCCAGTTTCACAGAGTAAATGCTGTCATAACATTTAGAGAAGGTTTGAGATGAACACCAAAAATAACAGGACAAATGGGCTGGGAAAAGGAAACCAGCGAGTTCAAAGTCAGAGCTGTGAGGAGCTGCATGCCATCCACACACACCAGCTCCTGTGAAAAGCACATCTGTAACTCCGTGCCAGGCCACCACGTTCAGCTCTCCTTTCTTTCAAGTCCTCTCCTTGCAACAGCATGAATGTCCTGGAGACCTGTGCTCTGAGACAAGAGCATAAGACCCTGCAGGATATAGGGCAATTCTTTTACCTGTACATTGCTCTGATTTCCCTGCGGCGGCCCCTGCTGCACCTAAAATAGAGGTGAACAGAGAGATCGAGAAACAGGAAGCAGTGTCTTAACTCTGAGCCTGAACTGGCAGCCGTCTAAAGAACATGAAAATACCCCATTCTTGTCTTCTGCACAGCCATGGCCACTGCTGCAAACACAGACCACGTTGTGTTCCTGCTCACCAGATAATCTGGTCTGAGCAACAGCATCCCCTTCCTGCCTCAAATCTGGTTTTCTCAGCTGGTCACTGTTACCCACTTGTCTTCTTCAGCATGGTGGTGTTGTCTTGCTAACTCCATTGTCTCCTGACAACATCGTTTACTCTGATTGCGTTTTCTACTCTATTTAATTCTTTAAGATTACTTGTGACTGCAATGAGGACACTGTGGCTTCCACTCACAGACTCTAATTAGGCAGAAGACACTCTGCTCCCCCAGTGACACGGAAAGAGATGTAAAACAGCACGTACAGCTGATCTGTGTCTCCATCCACTAGGTGTT
Organism: Rhinopomastus cyanomelas; assembly: GCA_013400115.1. NCBI lineage: Eukaryota > Metazoa > Chordata > Aves > Bucerotiformes > Rhinopomastidae > Rhinopomastus > Rhinopomastus cyanomelas. Next base: position 61,372 of record VXBP01009347.1, on the reverse strand, counting down.
GGTTGAAACTGCTCAATAAACTCACTGGTTTTGGAGAAGAAAAAGGCTGCCATGGAGGGTCAAGCTGATTGCATAGGCCTCCCTTCATCTGTAAACCAGGCTCAAGTCAAATTATAGTCCTGCCTAGGAGGTACAAAATGAGGCTTTGCAGCGTCACTGATGAGTTGTGCAAATTAACAGCACTGTGACACTGCTAACTGCACTACAAAACCCAGCTGATTCACTAGGTAATGTGCTTCCAGACCTTTGTTAGCTAATCGGATGCTTCAGCACTCCAGCATTTAAAAAATCATTTCTTTTTCAACATCGTCAGCCTTTCATGTGTTCTTACCATCTCCCTTTTGCTGACTCGTTGCACACAGAAGCTGTGTGAGTTCACAAGCCTTGTCTGTTTTTCCTGTGCACTCTGCGTTCTGAGCTTGGGGCTCTGCTGGCTGACAGCAACAATGCTGCCTTCCATCAGGCTGTGTGGCTACTGTACAGATGAGCTTGGCTTCCTCTGAGCAACTGAAGCTGAGCATTTGGTGCAATTGTCTTATAACTTCACAATGTTCCACTAAACCACTGTCTCCTGTGATTTACCATCAAAATGACATTTGTCTTGTACCTGAACTTTGTCTAAGTAGTTCACTGAAGCAATGACTTACCTAGATGTAAAACTGACTGCTGACTGTAAAGAGTAACGTAGCGGCTTCTGCGCTGCTTTGTTTTAGATCTCTGCGGCTTTTCAAATCTCTACGGCAAGTTGCAAGATTTTTTCTTAATTGTCCTTGGAAATAATACAGAATCATAGATTCATAGAATCATAGACTCATTAGGGACTGGAAAGGACATCAAAAGATCATCTAGTCCAATCCCCCCACCACAGCAGGATCACCTAGACCAAGTCACACAGGAACACATCCAGGCGGGTCTTAAACTTCTTCAGTGAAGGAGACACCACAACCCCCCTGGGCAGCCTGTTCCAGTGCTCTGTCACCCTCACTGGGAAGAAGTTCCTTCTCATATTGATGTAGAACCTCCTATGCTCCAGCTGACAACCATTGCTCCTTGTCCTATCACTAGATGACATTGAGAAGAGCCTGGCTTCATCCTCCTGACACCCACCCTTCAAATATTTGTAGACATTAATGATGTCACCCCTCTGTCTCCTCCAGGCTAAAGAGACCCAGCTCCCTCAACCTATCCTCATAAGGGAGGTGCTCCACTTCCTTCATCATCTTTGTTACCCTATGCTGTACTCTGTCCAGCAGCTCCACATCCCTCTTGAACTGAGGGGCCCAGAACAACACTACAGATGTGGTCTCACTAGTTCAGGGTAGAGAGGGAGAGGAACCTCTCTCAATCTGCTAACCACCCCTCTTCTGATCCACCCCAGGATGCTGTTGGCCCTCTTGGCCACAAGGGCACATTGCTGGCTCATGGTCAACCTGATGTTCACCAGGACCCCCAGGTCCCTCTCTCCTACACTGCTCTCCAGCAGGTCAGTCCCCAACCTATACTGGTACCTGGTGTTGTTCTTGCCCAGATGCAAGACTCTGCACTTACCCTCATTATACTTCTTTACATTTCTCCCTGCCCAGCTCTCCAGCCTTTCCAGGTCCTGCTGAATGGCAGCACAGTCTGCAGGGCTGTCGGCCACTCCTCCCAGCTTTGTGTTATCAGCAAATTTGCTGACAGTGAACCCTAATCCCTCATCCAAGTCATTAATAAATACATTGAATAGGACTGGTCCAAGTGTCAACCCTTGGGAACTCCACTGGATACAGGCCTCCAACTAGACTCTGTCCCATTGGCCAGTACTCTCTGGCTTCTATCCTGCAGCCAGCTCACCATCCACCTCACTGCCCGATCATCCAGTTCACACTGCCTCAGTTGGGCTGTGAGGGATGCTGTGGGAGACTGTGTCAAATGCCTTACTCAAGTCAAGATAGACCACATCCACCGCTCTGCCATCATCCAACCACCTGGTTATGCCCTCATCAAAGGCTATCAGGTTGGTCAAGCATGACTTTCCCTTTGGTGAAGCCATGCTGACTGTCCCTAATACCCTCCTGTCCTTGATGTGCCTGGAGACAGTGTCTAGGACAAACTGTTTCATCACCTTTCCTGGGATGGAGGTGAGGCTGACCATTTTATAGTTACCTGGGTCCTCCCTCTTTCCCTTTTTGAAGATTGGAGTGGCATTTGCTATCCTCCAGTCTCTAGACATCTCTCCTGATCCCCATGACTTAGAAAAGATGATGGAGAGTGGCCTAGCAATGATTTCCTCTGTCTCCCTTAGCACCCACGGGTGCATCCCATCAGGACCCATGGATTTACGTTACATCCAGTTATCTCAACTTATCCCTAACCCAAGCCTCATCAACCAAGGCAGGCTCCTCTCTTGCCTCGACTTCCTGTGGAGTCTCAGCAGTCTGGGGCTTGATATCAGGACAGCTCCCAGAAGTACAGACAGAGGCAAAGAAGGTGTTCAGTACCTCAGCTTTCTCTGTATCCTCTGTCTCCAGGGCACCCACCTCATTCAGAAGGGGGTCCACATTGCCTCTAGGTTTAGTTTTACCTGCAGTGTGTTTGAAGAAGCCCTTTTTGTTGCCCTTGACCTCTCTTGCAAGGTTTAAATCCAAGGAGGCCTTGGCCTTTCCTAGCTGTGTCCCTATCTTCTCTCACCAGACTCTTATAATCACCCCAAGTGGCCATCCCCTCCTTCCATGACCTATAGACTTTCTTCTTCCTCCACAGTTTGCCCAGCAGCTCCCTATTTACCCACGCAGGTCTTCTGGCTACCTTACTAGTTGTGCAGCAGCCTTCCCTGTTAAGCAAAGAGTTAAGCACCTTAAGCACACTGTTTCTCCTAAGTGATGTAAAATGAGGAAGGGTTTGCTCAGAACCAGTCTCTGTGTTGNCCTAAGTGATGTAAAATGAGGAAGGGTTTGCTCAGAACCAGTCTCTGTGTTGGAGCAGCACATCGGGCTGACAGCCCTGTTGGGCAGTTGGACCTACTTGTAGGTCCTTTTTAACAGAAAGATGAGGTTAAAGACATATTGTCATCTCCTGGTCGGAGAGATTGCTGTGTTCGCTTTCCACGATGCTGCTCGTGCCCCCTCAGTGGTCCCCACTGTAGGTTCTGCAAAAAGCATGGGGAGCTCTGTAGGAGACAAGTGCATGAAAACTAGCTCCTAAAGGAAGCTTTTCCCCGTAACCCTTTGAGGAGGGGATGGTGTTTTGCCTTGGCAGGCTCTGTGGACTGTTCTTTATCTGCTCCTTGTTTTCATCATCCTGCAAAGGTGAATGCAAGGTAGTCACAGGAGAACTTTGTGGGCTGTGTGTGCGCACGTACATTGATGCATTGCTACCAAATTTCATGTGAGGAGTTGCCTCTGAACTACTTGATTGGAAAAATCAATGATGTCTTAAATGCCCCTTGCTTCTAAGTGACTAAAGCACACTTCTGAATTTACTAATAACACCCGTGTTGAAGAACCCAGGACTTTTTAGTCCAAATGGAAACAACATTTGTCTTAGGCATCCTGGTATTTAAGAATTACAAGGTAGGAGGTGGNGGGAGACTGTGTCAAATGCCTTACTCAAGTCAAGATAGACCACATCCACCGCTCTGCCATCATCCAACCACCTGGTTATGCCCTCATCAAAGGCTATCAGGTTGGTCAAGCATGACTTTCCCTTTGGTGAAGCCATGCTGACTGTCCCTAATACCCTCCTGTCCTTGATGTGCCTGGAGACAGTGTCTAGGACAAACTGTTTCATCACCTTTCCTGGGATGGAGGTGAGGCTGACCATTTTATAGTTACCTGGGTCCTCCCTCTTTCCCTTTTTGAAGATTGGAGTGGCATTTGCTATCCTCCAGTCTCTAGACATCTCTCCTGATCCCCATGACTTAGAAAAGATGATGGAGAGTGGCCTAGCAATGATTTCCTCTGTCTCCCTTAGCACCCACGGGTGCATCCCATCAGGACCCATGGATTTACGTTACATCCAGTTATCTCAACTTATCCCTAACCCAAGCCTCATCAACCAAGGCAGGCTCCTCTCTTGCCTCGACTTCCTGTGGAGTCTCAGCAGTCTGGGGCTTGATATCAGGACAGCTCCCAGAAGTACAGACAGAGGCAAAGAAGGTGTTCAGTACCTCAGCTTTCTCTGTATCCTCTGTCTCCAGGGCACCCACCTCATTCAGAAGGGGGTCCACATTGCCTCTAGGTTTAGTTTTACCTGCAGTGTGTTTGAAGAAGCCCTTTTTGTTGCCCTTGACCTCTCTTGCAAGGTTTAAATCCAAGGAGGCCTTGGCCTTTCCTAGCTGTGTCCCTATCTTCTCTCACCAGACTCTTATAATCACCCCAAGTGGCCATCCCCTCCTTCCATGACCTATAGACTTTCTTCTTCCTCCACAGTTTGCCCAGCAGCTCCCTATTTACCCACGCAGGTCTTCTGGCTACCTTACTAGTTGTGCAGCAGCCTTCCCTGTTAAGCAAAGAGTTAAGCACCTTAAGCACACTGTTTCTCCTAAGTGATGTAAAATGAGGAAGGGTTTGCTCAGAACCAGTCTCTGTGTTGGAGCAGCACATCGGGCTGACAGCCCTGTTGGGCAGTTGGACCTACTTGTAGGTCCTTTTTAACAGAAAGATGAGGTTAAAGACATATTGTCATCTCCTGGTCGGAGAGATTGCTGTGTTCGCTTTCCACGATGCTGCTCGTGCCCCCTCAGTGGTCCCCACTGTAGGTTCTGCAAAAAGCATGGGGAGCTCTGTAGGAGACAAGTGCATGAAAACTAGCTCCTAAAGGAAGCTTTTCCCCGTAACCCTTCGAGGAGGGGATGGTGTTTTGCCTTGGCAGGCTCTGTGGACTGTTCTTTATCTGCTCCTTGTTTTCATCATCCTGCAAAGGTGAATGCAAGGTAGTCACAGGAGAACTTTGTGGGCTGTGTGTGCGCACGTACATTGATGCATTGCTACCAAATTTCATGTGAGGAGTTGCCTCTGAACTACTTGATTGGAAAAATCAATGATGTCTTAAATGCCCCTTGCTTCTAAGTGACTAAAGCACACTTCTGAATTTACTAATAACACCCGTGTTGAAGAACCCAGGACTTTTTAGTCCAAATGGAAACAACATTTGTCTTAGGCATCCTGGTATTTAAGAATTACAAGGTAGGAGGTGGTGTGAATTATCTTCCTCAAGGCCAGATAACTGCGTTTCTTGTAAAACTGACTTTGTACTGTGGGTGTCCTGAATATGGTCGCTTCATTTTTCCTGTAAGTAAGGGTATTCCCAAGGAAGGAGGACAGGTACACAGAGAGACCAGTGTCCTTATCTCTGCTGCATGTCGTCACTCGACTGGGAGATGTACTCGAGTGGGAGATGTCTCGTCACTCTTACGGCTGCACGTGCTGATTGCATGTGTTGGGGTCATCCCCTGTTACAACACGTAGATTTGCAACGATGAAGTCATTTGGGCTGTTTAAAGAACAGGTCCTCCTCCAAACGCGGGAGGCGAGAGCAGGCCCAGCTGACGGCAGGGCACCAGGCTGAAGCTACTGGACCCAGAGTGCGAGACATCAGTTTGTAAAATGACAGCAGCAGTTTGCCCACTGCTCTCTGCTGGGGCTTTCCGCCTCTTTCATGGGTATCGCGCGTAAGCAGCCTGTTTTTCCATGTGGTTGTGATTCATTGTGCTGTTGAGTGCTTTAGGGGAAAAGAGAGTGCTAGGTCAGCCAGTGCTGACACGCGTGATGTTTCTCCCCTCTCAGGAGCTGCACTCTGCTCTCACAGCTAGAATGTGCTGTTTCTTTCCTTTGCATTCTCGCACATGAGCAGTGTGGGAGGACCAAATGTCACCACTGTGGCCTGCAGTTTTGTCAGTGACCATTTTAGGACCCTGAATGTAGTCCTGGCTATATGTCGTGCAGCTGTTTCTCATCTCAAGGCTTCTGCAGAAAGTTGAGGGTGTAAGAAAGTAAAACCAGATTAAAACGTAATAAGTACGGCAGCATTTCTGATTTTTGTGTAAGCAAAGTGAATAAGCACGTGCGTGGAGGGCTCGACTCTGGAATGCATCCTGACACTGATGCGTCTGCTTTGAATGGGCTCTACAGCCAGAAGGACTCAGCACAGCAGCATCTGAAAAGCGACCTCTAACATGAGAAGGCCTCATTCAGGGCAAAAGCCTTCCTGTACTCACACTGGCTCATGCCAGTCATTTCTCCCTCCCTCACTCCTGTTTCTCAAATAAAGTGCTTGTGCACTGCTGAAAATGGCAGGGTGGGGTAGGTCTTAGAGCCACTGGCACAAAGCTATGAGTCACTGGGTGCTCTGGCCCATCAGTCTATTACCTGTCAGTTCAGCAACTGGAAGAAGCTGAGACTACCATGGGTTAGTCCCCCCTCCACAATCCTGGTTGCTCTTGCCACCTTCCACAGCTTTCTGCCTCAGCACCACTTCTACAGTTCACCTTTGTCCATGTGAAGTCGATGTCCCAGGACAGATCAGTCCTGAGCACAAGCATTGACTGTGTTGCCTTTCAGTGAACTGGTGTAGGAGAGGAGTGTTGTTTTGCTGTGTTTTATTAGGGGTTAACTGATCTAGTAGTAGGTTTCTCAAAACCCATGGAGTCAGTGACCTATTTCTAGATATTGATCAGCAGGTCAGAACAATTATTCAGAAAATGCTGCTTAAGAAAGGCTGAAAAATGGCTTTCTGAAGGAAAACAGGTACAGAACTGGAGCTGTACCAGGTTCAGTATGACAGAAACATTTGTGACAGGATTACTGCGGCTTTTCCAGAGATATGGTAGGTGTGACCCCAGGGGACGCTGAACATCAAAGGAGTCCAAGAAAGCAAGCTGACTCAAGAACAATCTCCTCAAAGCACAAGAGTGGTCTGTCCTGATTGGCAGGAAATAGCTGTGGCAGGAAGCCAGCTTGGCCAAATCAGAACTTTCTGACTCAACTTAAATGTCAGAGCAAAGTGTAAAGGGAGAGCGGAAGCAGAGATGGAGTGTTTGGGAGGAATATTCTACATTGCTCAGATTGTTATGTGGTAAATCTCCTTTGCACACCCACAAAAGAGCTCTGACAGACAATGGCAGGATGAGGAAACCAAATTGCCTGGCTCCTCCCAGGTCCATCACAGGGGATCTTCTCATCAAAAGTCCATCTGTACAAGCCCAGAATAGCACAGGGGCATAAATTCAGGGAAGAACCCAAATTAAGGATTCCTGAGGAACTATCTTGTTTTTGACCCTCCAGAGCTGTGTCAGCAGAGCCTTAACCCCATGTCAAGGGTTTACCCTGAGACAAAATTAATCTGATGAGCTAATGGGCTGGAAAAAAACCCCTAAAACAAGGGTTCAAAAACCCATTTATAAATTGCAGGCAGAAACAAAACTAAGTCAATTTTGGGAGAAAACAAAGAATTCATCCCACGTGAAAACTCCACACAAAGACACATGGAGATTAATCACGTGTTCTTATATAACGAGGCCAAACTGCAATCTCCAGCCCCTCAAAGGGAAAAGACCAACAGCAGTTCTTGCTCCTTGAGGAAACATGGAGTGCACTGAGTCCATGCACACGTCCCTTAGCATGAGAGGGCATTCTAAAGTCCAGTTCCCTGTTCCATGTGCTTCCTAGCCAGACCTCCATTTCCAGCACACTGATTCCTATGGACATGAAGAAGTCTCTCCATTTCAGCAAGTGAAGCATTCCTTCCGCTGATCCTTGAAGTACCACGCTCTGTCTCTCCATTCACCAGATTCCCAGGACAAGATGACCACTGCATTTTTCCTTCAGTGCCACATGCTGCCTTCTCGAACTCGGATGAAAAATTAAATGAAGAAGAAGGAGGAGCCAGAAACCCAAACCTATAATGTTTGTAGAGCTGCAGAAGCTTGCCACTTGCAAGCCAAGCATCTTACAGCATTTCAAACTACGACGCCCAGTGCCCAGAAACGACACCCATCACAATGAGCACTGAGAGCAGCTTTACAGATCATCTCTGGAGGCTTGCTGCCGAGGCATAGAGTGTATTATGAGATGCAGGAAAAAAGCAGTTTGTGACCACACAAGACTTATTACAGAAGGCTTAGGAGGAGAAGCAAAGGTAAGACAAGAATGGTTTAGGTAATTTGGGAGGAACAAGAATGGTAAAACCGAGTGGTAAAATAAAAAAGACATTTAATCAGAATAGTACTTACTGCACTTTTTGGTCATTGCCCCATGTCTTTTCACTGTACATCCTCAAAAAAGAGTATGTCTAGGCAGCTGCAGAAGAAACTATCCTGTGTGGGTAACTGTCTGTATCTTCTTTTGCATGATTTGTTGCTATAGCATACAGAAGTGCTCAAGGTTTCTGACTCGCGTCCACCAGCCATTTGAAAGAGTTTAAGAAAGTGTTTTTTGAAGAAATATATGAGATGAAGGGAAGCCACGATAAAGAGTTACAGTGTGGCTGTGTCAGCATCAATTCCTGTTTATTTTTTTCAAAATTAGGGATTCGATGAAGCAGAAACAGTTGTAGAACCTTCAGTTCAGTTCCCTTGAATCTCTGAGTCCTAGAGTAGAATCTGTGTCTCACCCTAGTTTGTTCTTTCAAATGTCCTTACTTTCAGGTTGGAGATCACAATTGGAGAAATAAAGGAAGCAAAGTCTTTTTATCTCATCAAATATTATGCTGCAGTATGGGGGAGAAATCTTGTCAATAAGTGCTAGATTTTTCTCATTAGCTTTCCAAACCTTTCTGATTGCCTGGATAGGTAAAGTTTGTCTTTGTATGAGTTCCTGCTTTTCTATTTTTCTGTGATTTAAGGACAGTCAAATTATTTCAGCAGGATCACATATCCGGTGAGATACACTGAAAAGAATATAGACATATCCTGAGCTATCTAAGAAGTTAGTGTGCCCAGCAGGACTAGACAGGTGGTCCTTCCTCTGTACTCATACTGGTGAGGCATCATCTCGAGTACTGTGTTCAGCTTTGGGCACCTCAATACAAGAAGGACATTGAGGTGCTGGAGTGTGTCTCAACGGCAACAAAGCTAGTGAAAAACCTGGAGGACAGATCTTATGGGGAGCTCCTGAAGGAACTGGAGTTGTTTAGTCTAGAGAAAAGGAGGTTGAGGGGAGGCTCTTTACAGCTACCACAAAGGTGACTGTAGAGAGGTAGGGGTTGGTCTCTTCTCCCAAGCTACTAGTAATAGAACAAGAAGAAACAGACTGAAGTTGTGCCAGAGGAGGAAAAATTTGTTCACAGAAAGAGTGGTGAGGGGTTGGAACAGGCTGCCCGGGGAGATGGTGGAGTCACGATCCCTGGAGGTATTTACAAAAGACAAGCAGACATGGCCCGGGGCCACATGACTCAGTGATCAGGTTGACAGTTGCATTGGATGATCTCTTCCAACCTTAATGATTCTAAGTTGTGACATCTGTCCTTCTGCTCGGATGTTCCAAACTGTATTGCAGTTTTGAGGCCCTGACAAATTAATAATGCTTTGATGGGATGTGCATGTAAAGCTTTACGTCCATCGAAGGGGTTTCTGAGAACAGCCACTTCTTAACCATTCTCCACACAGATGTGCACAAGCTATTTCCCCTCGTTCAGTACTTGCTTCTCTGCTTGCTGCTGTGTGAGCCCACTCGTAGCCAGCTGGAGTCATGACAGTACTGATTGTGCTGTTCAGCGTGAGACAGAATAACGCACTAATGACTGACTGTTGTTCTTTGTTTATTATAAAGATACAAAGGATCCAAAACATTCTCACTCTTTTTTAGATGAAGTTTCTTCCTCCCATTTCTGTGCTTGTTTCCGTTGCTGGATCCCTTGAGTGTCAGGCCATCTGCTCCTTCACCTCCACTTGGAGAGCCTGGCAGTTCTCCAGGTGCTTCTCAAGCTTCGCTGCAGCCTGAAGAATTTTCTGCTTCCCCCAGTGCCTCTTTATGCCTTCTGCAGTTCCAAATTTCTTTCTCAGCTACAGTGGCAGGTTTCTAACAAAACAAGTGTGGAGTAGCTCCAGAACAGTTTGGGGAAACAATTTGCCTCGTTCTTCTGTATCACCTTCACCAAGTTTGCTAGACATTTCTCGGAAAATGGTGTCCTAGACACACTTTTGGAAAACTGCCACCATCAAGGGTATCGTGCTCTGCAGGGTGCGAGAGCCATACTGAATGAATCACAATTCACTCAACAGGTATCAGGCTGTGAAGAACATTTTGGTTTTTTACCAAAGACATGTTCATGGAGGAACTGCAGTAGTAGAGTTTGCAAGTAAGAGCTATATACCAAACTAGCCCTAACCTGGCAGCGAGGAGTTGTACTGTGATTTCTGATGAGGTTGCTGTACTTTTTTTTGGTGCTAAACCTTTTTCAAGTTTTAGTGCCGAGGAAAAACAAATGCAGTAGCCTCACCAGCTGTCATGAAACTGAGTGCTTGTTTTCTGTCCAGTGCTAATTACTATGCTGCTCACACATGCTGAAAGGAAAGACTCAGCAGACTCCCATTTCACCGAAGCAACCAAGGAAAAAAGTTGATACAGAAGTATGCTCTGCATGACTAGGAGTGTGTAAATAGCGTAACTTCCCCTAAAAGAACTACACGGGGTAGTAGTACCATGTGATGGTTCAAAGGTTGAAACCCAAGAAACTTGTTGTCAGCTATGTAAGATATGCTTTTGTATACATGTCTATAAATATTTGTCCAAGCTTTGATGCTGCAGCACCCAAGTGTATTGGTTATGTGTACTTTCCTTACCCATACACCATATGATACATGCCATATACTTTGCTGCTCAACACTCCTTATTGCATATTATTCCAGCAGCTCTTTTTTTAGATATATAACATCATGCCAACAGGCAGTGGATACATAAAGTTCAGGGCGAAAGCCCACATCATTGACTCTGCTTTGTGGAAATACCAACTCTGGATTTTCTCACATCTTTCACTAAAACAAAGAGAAAGGTAAGAATGAAGCACGACCACATGCAGCTGGCCAGTACAGCCTACAGCTGGGATTTGGTACCGCAGGAATTGCCAAGGAATACTGTTCTTTTCTTGCTGCTCTTCAAAACAGCACAGTGTAACCCCCCCACACCTGTACCTTGGTTTAGTGCAGCACACAGAACACCTGTCCTTTTCTTAGCGCTGCCCTCTCGGCTTTACCTGTTGCAAATAGGGGGGAGGGAAAGTCTTCCTGTACATTTGTGATCTAGCATTTCCCAAATTCTTGTCCTATATTTCTAGCTTCTGCCTACAACACTTCACATGACTTGTTACTTATTTACCCAAGCACTTGTTAACATCTGGTATCGGTCTGAATCAGATGGGATCGCTAAAGGATGCCCAGGCCAGCACAGTTACTGGATTAAAAAATACTACTTCTCTGTTAATTATTGTAACTTGGGTTACTGCAGGCATACACTTCTGGAGGATCCCCTCAGTCTGCACTTTTGAACTTAACCAGACTTACTGCTTATATCATAGAATGATAGAATCATTATTTGGGATTGAATAGATTGGAAGGGACCTCGAAAGATCATCCTGTGCAGGATCACCTAGACCAAGTCGCACAGGAGCACATCCAGGCGGGCCTTGAACATCTCTAGTGAAGGAGACTCCACAACTCCCCTGGGCAGCCTGTTCCAGTGCTCCGTCACCCTCACCGTAAAGAAGTTCCTTCTCAGGTTGACGTGGAACCTTCTATGTTCCAGCTTACAACCATTGCCCCTCATCCTATCACTACACGACACTGAGAAGAGCCTGGCTCCATCCTCCTGACACCCATCTTTCAAATGTTTATAGTCATTAATGAGTTCAACCCTCAGTCTCCTCTTCTCCAAGCTCAAGACACCCAGCCTGCTCAGCCTCTCCACATAACAGAGGTGCTCCACCTCCTTCATCATCTTCGTTGCCCTATGCTGAACTCTCTCCAGCAGCTCCACATCCCTCTTGAACTGAGGAGCCCAGAACTGGACACAATAATCCAGGTGTGGTCTCACCAGGGCAGAGTAGAGGGGGAGAAGAACCTCTCTTGATCCGCTAACCACCCCTCTTTTAATCCACCCCAGGATGCTGTTGGCCCTCTTGGCCACAAGAGCACATTGCTGGCTCATGGTCATCCTGCTGCCCACCAGGACCCCCAGATCCCTCTCTCCTACACTGCTCTCCAACAGGTATATAGCACAGAAGTATTCCTAATTCAGTGTTCATAAGGTGAATGCTAGTTACAAGTAAAACACTGGTTACTTTCCTGCATGCACGACCTACTACAGAAAGGAAATTTGTGTAAAGAGTTGTATAATTTCCTATTAAAAACTTCAAACTTCCCAATTTTCCACTGTCAGACTCCATTGAAAAGACAAAGTAACTCATGTGAAGTGAGACCACATCCATTGTCGCTGTGGCTGGAGGAAATAGAGGAGAAAGTAGGCAAAGGGGGACTCCACCAGGCAGGGTGGATATCCTGGCACAGCGTGAGGGTATGTATGTGCCATGCTCCCAAGCTCTAGTTTCCTGCACTCCTCTCCCTGTCAGCACTTGTGCAGTAAAGGAATGGGGTTTCCCTCTGAGCTAGCCCTCATAATTCACAGGAAACTCTAAGAAATCAAATGCCTGCAGATTAAAACTAAAATCTGACAGATTATATTCTTCACCTCTTAAATAAAATGTCAAGTAAGTACAGATGGCGCAGAAGCTGTAATTAAGAAAAACCTGAAAATCAGAAAATCACTTGTAAAGCATTTGAGCCACTCTAACCTTTAGCTAAATTAAGGTACCGTGCCTCTCTGTACTGAGCTATTTTAAACCACACCTCTTGGCTCTGCTAAAAGCACACTTTACATTTTCTATTGCTGAAGCAAAACACATCACAATTATTTCTAGCTAATCCAGTTGAAAACTACCAAAAGAGTTATCTTTCTTTGACAGTGAGTATTATGCAGCTTCATGAGGTTTGAGTTCAAATTTCACTGCATTTGAGATTGCTGACCAGAAACAGAGTCACGCCAGCTGAATCTCACAGCAAGGTCAATATGACAAAAATAAATACCAGCAGCATTAGAAGAGCAGAGAGGTGAACAAGCTGTCCTTGCTTTATTCTCATAACTTCTTACTCCAGTCCACTTAAGAGCTTGCATTTAAAATTAAAAAGAGGAGGTGTGAGCAGATGTACATATGAGCATGCATGAAGAAAAAAGAAATTACTTGGGGTTTGAATCCAGCTTTTGCCAGATACTACGCGTGGAACACATGCAGCAGGAAAAATAAAAGTATTTTAACAGACTATTTCTATACAAGAATGAAGAATGTGACATAACTGCATTCTCAGGTGATCCACAAAGTGGGCAAAGAAAGGAAACACTACCTTAGTACCAGCAGCTTTCACCAGACCTGGCTGCAGACACGCAGAGCACCTTGTAACACTCACGTACACAGTGCTTGTGGTAGTTGGATGTTAACAGACCCACACAGAATTGTGACAGCTGGCTGGATTCAAAATGAAGTGTTACAGGTTATGTTTTCACAGGAAGTATTTTGTCCCTTGAATTCAGGTCTGGACACAGCTATTTTTGCAGCACTGCTAGTACAGGTATGAATGCTTGAAACATTTTGAATCTATATTTGAAGCACCTTGGTGAACATTACTGGGCTGGCATGAGTTTATGGAGAAGGGCAGATGCCTTCCGGACACCATGATTTCTGCAAACTAGGCAGAGCTGTTACAAGAGACATTGCTAATCAGATTATTTACCGAGTGTTCAAGACAGAACACAGGCATACCTAGCTGATTCTTACACTGAAGTATAAAATAGGTGTATAAATAGCACTGTCCACACACTTTGTAGGTGTAGAAATAAAAGAGAGAGATTAGGGATTCTCTTAGTCACAACTTTTTTGTTCGTGTCTCTCTCTCCCTCTGGGAGTAACAAACGACTTTATCGTTTGGCACTCTGCTGTCACTTCTACTGCCTCTCTGCTTATGAGATACCAGTCACATCATTCTCTCACACAGATTAGAACCATTCTGTTGAACTCGGAACAAATGACTGACACTCAGCTTGAAATCTGCTGCCTTTAAGATCACAGGGATCTTATGTATCTCAAGTCCTAACACCTTTTTTTTTTCCTCTCCAGCTGTATTACTTGGTTAGCTAAGAATATTTACAGATCTTCCCAAGCTTTTCCAGAAAGAATTTCCATCCACTTTCTTCAAAAGACACTGAAATAAGAAATTGCTGTCCTTGCTGCCAAGCTGAAGTAATGGGAAACAAGGCAATACCACTAGAAACAAGGCAACACTGCACAAGGTTTCTGACTGTGGGGTTCCTGATACAAGACTATGCTGTAAATAACCTCAGGGATTTGAATCTCATCTATCCTAACCTGCATTTGACTTTTTTTTTTTGCCCCTAAATAGCACTTCTGCTGTGTGTTTGGTACCATATGTAAAAGCCAGCACTGACTGTGCTGCTCAGGTGGATTACATCCAGCAGCTCTCCATCCAGGCTGGCAATGAAAAGCTGGCCAGCTCAGATGCTTGGCTTATGAATGGAAGTTGGTAAGAGGCACATAGCTCCTTAGTGGTATTAAGCTATTCTCCTAATCCCCCACAGCCTATAATACATGCTAATAAGGACACTGTTGTAGTTTGAAACGTTAGATTTCTTGCCTGAGGCACTGGGAGGTTGTAGTGACAGCCTATTTTGGCTTGTAATTCTTTTGCAGTGCTGCACACAGAAACAAAGGGGGTGGGAGCTTCCAGTTTGGGGTTTATGGCTCCTCCTTCTTCTTCAATTATGTTTCATCTGAGTTCAGAGAGGCTGCACATGGCACTGCACTGAACGTGGTGGCCATCCTGCTCTGAGAACGTGGTGAATGGAGAGAGTAGTACCTCAAGGATCAGCAGAAAGAAGGTTTTTGTCTGAATTCCATTGGTTGCTGAAATGGAGAGAGTTCTTGAATCATCGTACTGGAAGTGGAAGACTGGCTTGGAAGCACATGGACCTGGACTTTAAATGTCCACTGACACTGAGGGATTGTGCATGGACTGAATGAACTCCAGACTTCCACAAGAAGCAAGAACTGCTGTAAGTCTTTTTCTTTTGAGAGGCTGGAGATCGCCGTTTGGCCCAGTTATGTAAGAACATGGTATTAATCTCTGTATGGCTTTGTGTGGGGTTTCCATGGGAGATGAATTAAATATGTCTAGTTGTTTTTCTCCATACCAAGTTACTTTTGGTTTTGCCTGCAATTTTTTGGGCCCTTCTTGTTTTTTCGTTTTTTATTTTTTGGACCGTTAGCATATTAGCTATTTAATTGGTTAGTTTTGTCCCAGGTTAAAACCTTTGACAGACACCACTCAGTCAAACAATGGCTAGGACATCTAATTGTGAGCCTCATACATACTGTCTCTACACCCTGCAGTCCAAAATGGGTAACCATGTGATCTGCTGCAAACAAATAGAAGATCAAAACTGCCTGAATTAGTCTCTAAGTTATGTCTGTGCGACACACAGCTCTGTAACAGGTATTCTGGTAGCTGTTGTTAAGGACCACAAAGACAGACAGAGAAACAAAGGAGCCTTCTGGAGCCCAGGAGCAAGGGCAAGACTGAAGCATGCCAGACACCACTGCAGCCTGGAGTGGTAAGCTAACCTCTTGTCTCTCTTCTCTTTTTCTTTTTCCTCTCCTCTAGTCTCTGAGTTCGGCATCTAGTAACTTCAGCAATTTCTGTGCTGAGTTTGGTATGGGGTAACTTTAGTGATTTTTGCATCAGATAACTTTGTTTGGCATCAGGTGACTCTAGTAAACTTTATTTCTGTGCAAACCCACAGTATAAGTCCCCTTAATTTGACCCAAGCGAATCCACAAACCTGAGTCACTCCGTTCTCTGATTGACCGGGATGTGACAACAAGCAATAAAAATGAGAAGGACATTGAAGGAACTAATCAGAGGATGAATGTTTCAGCATAGGAAGGGAATGATTTTGAAGTGTGATACACTTCAGATTCTCAAGGGCCTGTAATGTCTGACTTTGGTACTTTTGCGAGTGTCTGAAACAGAGACAAAAAAGTCCTGCTGGCTGGAGCCGAAACCAGCTGTGACACAGGCAAACGCAACTATGCGTATGTTACAGCATTCAAGCCCTGCTATAGATTACCACAGGAACAGAAGCCAGAAAAATAAGCAATAACAAGATATTTTAGATATTTTGTCTTTCAAGCATCTAACATTATATGCTTATACCAGGGACGAAAGGATGTAAATCTCCTATGGGGTCCTATGCCACATGCTCTGGGATAACAGGAACATCCCATCCCAGTTTCCTGACAGTCAGCTAACACAAACAGAAATAAATAACACAGAAGCTAAGAGAGATCATTAAACAAAATTCTACTCAAAGTAATTTTCTAGAAGAACTGTCATTTCTTCCAAAGATTCATGTGCCATCTGGGAAGCTGGACATCTTGCTGATTTAGAGAGAGCTAGCTGGAACACTTAGCTAATTCACAGAAGTAACTCAAGAGAGCTTTAGGATGGCATTTGCTGTCTCCTCAACATATTCTGGAGCACGCTGAGCTCACTGCAAGCAGACAGATGCCTGCCTTGGCAAGTTCTTGTCTGAATTTGATATGCTATAAATCAGATTATGGTGATCAGCCATCATATCATGGTGGAAAGCCCGCAGAACTTTCTAGACTTTGTATTCCTAACTATTGGCTATCTAGGGGCCAGAAACAGCCTGCTGAGGAACAGTTGTGCCGATGCTGAAGCAATCATTATTATGTGGTGAAATACTGCTGCATGCAAGTATGCAGGCCAGAATCTCACTGTACTGTAGGTTCAGGTAAGCTTGCACCAAGCACTGAACCACTTACAAACATGAGCTCAATCTTTCCATTGTGTCACCTATTGTTTCGGGTACCCACTGAGCAATCTAACCTCTCTCTCACCTGAATTCATATTTCTCTTTCTCAAAACACAATAATCAGTCATGTCGTTTCCAGGGCCAAATGCTAGGATTGTTTCTACAAACAAGTAGTCTGTGTGGGAGCTGTATGACAGGTATAGTTTCACTTTTGTTTCTGAATAAGTGAATAGCATGTATTCTCAGTTTAATTCTGAATAATGAGGATAGGAAGAAATAGCAAGGCATTTCTTCTGTTCAAGAAAAGAAAATGAAGAGTAAGGCTTTCTAGTACCAGTAGAATATTTTTTTTATAATAAATGCAGTGTTTCCTAGATGGAAGCCTGCAGAAGTTTAATATGCAGGTTTGCCTGTTCCAGAAGGAGGGTGTCATTGCAGTAGAAATCAGTTCAAGCCAAATTTATAGCCAGCTAAGGCAAACAGAGGATATGGATTCAGTTGATTAACTTAGTACAGTAAAGCAAATCTGAACAAAAAGCCTGCAAAAGAAACAAATGTGAGCTTGTTCCAGCTGCCTCCTCTGTCTGAAGATACAGGTCCCCTTTGTGCTGCTGGTGCAGATCTGAAGGAAAGAAAACAAACAGGATGTTCACAGCACAGTACTGAGTTAGAATTCTTTTAAATATCACGGGTTTGTTGCCAAGGATGAGCTTTGCAGTCCCAGTGCTAAGCTTCTTGGAAGTTTCTTTATAAGAGGTCACCACCAGATTTCCTTTGGCTGTCACGATTCTATAAAGAGGGTTATCTGGCAGCACTCCTTTCTACCTTAACACCCGAGTCTACATGTCTCTTCACATCCACTTACTGTGTCTAGTCTTCTGCTTGAGATTTTATAGAGCTCCTCTAGACAGCAGTGGTCCTACAAGTGTATATTTTTACAGCACTTGATACACCAGTATCCATGTCTAAGACTCCCTGTCACTGCAGTAATGCGAGTAATAAACACCACTGCTAAGAGATTGTGTTTGGCTTGCTCTCTGCTATGTCTGTAAGCCATCTGTGCCATCTAGTGGGTATTTCTTCACTTACAGGCTTTCTTAACATTCGAGCCAAGCGTCAACAAGCCAAGGTCCACATTTTTACTAAGTAGGAACATAGCTCAGATGTGTGGAGAGGAGTTGAGGGTCACTGTCACTACCGAAGAAGCCCCAAATACATTACAGGATCTTCTAGGCTGTTCCTCTGCTACCCTGAAACGACTCTCTCCTTTGATATCCACTATAACACGAGCTGCGGAGACCAAAAGAAGAGCCATTTGCACAAGAATGATGGTTTCAGCCTCGGGACATTATTCTCCAGAGGCTGAGAAGGCAAACAGCCATTGTGAAAGGGGTTGCCACAGAGCCTACATGCCTAGTCTTGCTATTCATTAGGGAAGTATGAACACTGCACACGCACACTTTGCAAAGGAAACCTTTTCCTAACAAATACATGTTCTTAATAGTGATACCACTACTGACCAAACTGTTCCCATGTGAGTTAATGGACCATCAGAGAGCGGGGATCCATCCACAGAGAAAACAGATCTAGAAGATAATAATCAAATAATTTATATATGTTTGCTTAAGGCTGTTTTTGAAAGGGTAGCTGATTTCGATGGAGATGTTATTTGCTGCAGAGAACTAAGTGATTTGAGGAAGAGTGTAAGTATTCATTGGCTCGAAGTATTTTACCTATTTAAAGTTCGGGGAGATGCAATGGTAGCACTCACGACTGGGAAGCTCTTTAGCGACATGCTCCGTTAAGGAATACTCCTTTAGGGACAGCATAGATAGGAAGTCAGTCAAGCCTATCACTTTGCCATGCATACAGAAGGGAATTGAAAGTTCAAGAAGGAAGGAAGCAAGGAAACTTTTCCTTATCCCAGGAGATTATGAGACTAGTGCTTAGAATATGCTAGTGGTTATGTGAAGTACCAGCATGGATGGAAAGGGTGGCTGCTCCCCTGCTCACAAACTGCAAGCACTGTGTGGTGATACTGGAGAACTGGTATGTTAATCCCTTAGGTGAAAGGAAAAAGGCATTAATGGTTTCCAAAAGCCAATGGTTTTTCTCAGCTGAGGAAAATGGATAAAAAGAAAACTTTGAGAAAAAAGGCTTAAAATCTGGGAGATGATAAAAATCTTCTGTAAGACTTCACAACATTTTATTTTTTAAAGTCTTATAAAGTGCTTTTTACTCCCATTTGTTAATATTGTGAACACCACTGCGATTTCACATGGGACAATTGTATTTTGTTTGACACATGAACAAAAGCTTTACCTTTCACTGGTAGAGCAGTGAAATTGTGTTATCTAGTAACAAACCAATGGAAGCCTGATCTGTGATCTACTACCTAGAACGAGTCTGGAGCTACCAGTGGTATCTGAAAGGCCACAGTTTTCATCCCACGTTTATACGCTGGTGCTGGGATACAATTTGGATGTAAGGATAAATGTCGCATGACAAGAGGAGTAAAAGCTTTCAGTGACTAGCAGGAGCAGAGAATACTCACTTTCTCTAAGGGTGTATCAAAAATTGTACATATGATACAAAAAGTTATATACACCCCCTTTCCTGTGCTGCATGAAGCACTACTGCCACTAAACCCAGAGCAGGACAACAGTTGAGCCTCTCCTCCATAATCAGGGACAGCAAATCAGTGTTTTCATAGCAGAAGTTGTTATTGCAGTGTTACATGGGCACTAACCAAAGACTTGCAGGTTCTTGTTTAGGGCAGAAAGGACAGTAGAAGATAAAATGTATCCCAATGTATGGATTATGCACAAAAGCAATATAACTAGAGAACAACTTCTATGCCACTGTGTATCCTGCAACTTTCCAAACTGTGAGGAAGTTTCCGTATTCAGATGCTCAAGTACCCTATGTTGTACCTATACATGCAACAGTGTGGGGATTAAGAAGCTAAGCCACAACCAGAAACAGTCATTTTTACTGTCAATTGACTGAAATACATAATGAATTAATTTAATTCTCATTGTATAGTAGAGAAAAATAGGGATAGAAAGACAAAATATTAAAACCTAGTTTTGGAGCAATGCTAATTAGTAAGGTTTTATCTTTGCAACCTGCGTTCTCTGAGGTTAAGCCACTGGCCCAAGGTAAATACACTAAAAATACAGAAGTTGTGCTTGCACACAGAATGGAAGATTAAAAACTTCCTCAAAATTTGAAATGAAATTTCCAGTAACTAGAGAAATTTCTTCTAGATCTGCTGCCATTTGACCTACAATTTCCTTATTCAAGAAGAGTATGAATGAAAATAATTCCAAATTTGTGATAGATTCTGCATCACATTTACAAACTCTGTATCATCAGTGATACGCAGCGTGAGTGTGTGATCAGTGAGAACTGATTAACACCTCATTTTGAGTAGCAGGTGCTCACAGACTGTTGTGCACAATTTGTAGACAGAAACTGCTTACTCTGTAGACGGTACCACATTCAAGAATGCTGTGCATCATGTATGGGTGATGTGTAACAGAAGTGTCATCTGTTGAACTCTTGACTTGTGCATGACTCATTTGCTTTTACTGACACTGAGATTGGATTGAACATATTCTACTTACGATGAAAGGGCACACTTAGAATCATCAGGATAATCCAGACAGAGTAATAACATGACAGGCCTGTAACAATATCATTTTATTTAGCATCTTTCAGGCAAAAAACGGAGGAAAACAAATGAAAACAATAAAACAAACTCAACAGGGTTATCATGTCTAAAGCAATAGTGTTTTACCTGTTGTTTAGTGTTTCAATCCAAATAAAGATTTTACAGTGAAGTGGAATGCATAAGGCCAACTTCTGTGTCTGACACAGGGGCACTACAACGTTCCACTTAACAGTTATACTATACAGTGTGGTGTTTGCTCAACTCATGGCTGAAAAATGCCAAGTCTGACAAATGTGGTATTACCCCTCCAACATATCAGCCTGTTCCTGAAGACGCAACATTAGCAGCATCTAAGTATTGGAAGGTAAGAGACCATTTAAACCATTTAAAATAGATGAGGCTCTCTGTCCAGGAGCAACGATGAGAAAAGCAGGGAAGAATGCTAGGAGGCCTGCCTGGCTGAACAAGGAGCTCCTGGACACGTTGTCACACAAAAAGAAACTCTACAAGGAGTGGAATGGAGGACAGATAGGATGGGGGGTCTATAAGGAGGCTGCCCAATCAGCTAGAGATCTGGTTAGGAAAGCCAAGG